>JAQFZG010000003.1:0-117971 GCA_034695465.1 Entomobrya nicoleti
GTTGACTGCTAAAATCAAAAGGTATAATTAAAATGTACTAAAAATGCACATTTAGTAGTATTTAATTATATTTTAAAACTTCGTCACATAAATTACCTTAATTTTAACTGGACACGATCAAGTGTGCATTCCTGTTCCTCTCCAGATATTTTGTCGCGCTGGTGGTATTAATCCAATGGTCATGAAAGGACGGAGGTTGACTGTTAAAATAAAAAGGTATAATTAAAATGTACTAAAAATGCATATTTAGTAGTATTTAATTATAAATATTCGTCACATTATTTACCTTAATTTTAACTGGACACGATCAGGTGTGCATTCCTGCTCTACTCCAGATATCTTGCCGCACTTGTGGTGTTGGCCTGATGGTCCTGAAAGGAAGGAAATTGACTGTTAAAATCATAAGATATAATTAAAATGTATTAAAAATGCACGTTTAGTAGTATTTAATTATATTTTTATTATTCGTCACATTAGTTACCTTAATTTTAACTGGATACGATCAGGTGTGCATTCCTGCTTCACTCCAGATATCTTGTCGCACTGGCGGTGTTGATCCAATGGTAGTGGAAGTGTGGAGGTTGACTGTTAAAATCAACAGGTATAATTAAAATGTACTAAAAATGCACATTTAGTAGTATTTAATTACGTTTTACAGATTCATTAGATAAATTACCTTCAATTGTCGTTCCCCACTTCTACTTCTATCAAATCAGCTGTTACTGATTAAATCACTTTAACTTGTTTTTGGCTATAAATTTTTAAAGGCTTGTATAGATTTGGATGTAAATTGATTTTGTATGGTTTTATAAACTTTCTAATATAGTTTATTTATAATTGAACAATAATAGTTAGCTTGAGCTAAGATTTTCCCGTCCATTTATGGTTTGTTTATCCCACTACACGCTTACTGCAATCCCACAGCACACATGCATGTGTTCTTCATGATGATTCATCATGAGTATGATGATGAGTTGATCAAGTCACCTACTTGTCCACCAGGTGGTGTATCAAAGTGAGTACATTTTGGGCCTTCACCTTTTATAGAATAGGATATTTTAAGTGCACAGCACAGGAACGTTTTTCTAGCAAAAAAAATATACAGAATTACACGAAAATAGCACAAAAGGCCTAAACACATTCCTTTTTTACTAACGCATTTTTATTTTGTAGAAAATAAATGAAGAAATCTTGAATAGCAAAAAGCTTCTCAGCCCTTTGTAATTTTCTGTCATGCCGCATGTTTTTTTTTGTCTTGTAAATCGTGTCATGTCATGTCATAATCCAAAATCCTTATTGAACTGCATCTCTCATTCTTGACTGCATGAATGCTATGAACAGTAGTAGTACAACATGCAACTTTTGATGCAACTGCATTTACTTCTTTTCATTTATAAAGCCATTGAATAAGATCGTTTCATCTTTTTCAACCAAAAAACATTAAAATGTCTCGCTATCGCTTTTTATATTCTCACGTCTTCGCTTCTCCTACTGCTTATTCTACCGATATGATGCACATTTATGTTTTTTGTCTACTGAACCTTTCATCATGATATGATATTATTTTATGGCCATATTAATGACCTAGTAAATAAATCATGTTTAAGAGAAAACAACACAAGCGTGTTTTTTTTTCTCTACGCTTCCGTATTCAAAAAGTCCGTTCAGCAAAAAAAATCATTTGACTTGACACTGCAGTGCAGCAGTCAGTGGCACCTGAGTGTTAAAATTCGACATTCTCAAAATAAACATTTAATGCAACCTAATCTTCAAAAATTATCCTCCACATCATCATTCTCTCCTACGCCTTGTCTCCACCCCCACTGTCGACCATAAAAAAAGCTGCGGCATTGCACTACGCTGTTTTTATTCAAATTCATTCTACATTCGCAATTAATAGCAATAAAAGGACTATTAAATATCGACGTCGTCTTTGCTGCCATATCAACAGATTATTATGCATTTTTACGCATTTTTATTAAACGCCTTCTCATTAATTTTAAACATGATCAGATCACCGTTGAAATCGGCGTCGTCGTCGTCGTCATGGTTTCTTTGTTGTTAAATAAATGGCATTGCACACTTTATTTTTTTCGCTACCGCAGCAAAACGTGTGAACAAATCCTTGCCAAAAAAATATAAAAGCAAATGATCTGACGACGTGATGGTTACTAAATAAATAAACGGTTAAATCAGCGCAGTTACAACCATTTGTCGTTGCTGCCCGCAATTTGCAATATTTATTTCTCTAAAAGGGAATATCAATTTACCATGTTAGGGAACGGTCGTAAATTACGGCATTCAAAAATTATGCAGACTAGCAATATGTTCTTTGAACCATTATGAATGCTTATATTTCACAACGTAACAAACGAACAATCCCATTTTAAAACGAATAGCAGCTCAACTGATGATATTATTGTTTAAGTTGGCTTTTTTACGGTTTCTTGAATACGGAATAAAATATACATAAAAAAACTCTGAACTAAAACTGAGTTTCATAAATATTCATCCATTCAAAACTTTAAAAATATGACTGATTAGAATGCAGGTGCTCAGGTGAGACACACACAAATTTATGAATATGTACCAATACTAGCTATTTTTTTATGTGCCATAATTTTTTTTCTTAAATACGATTCTTCAAATGAAGAAAAATGAAAGGTTTTCTATTTTTTTCTTTAGTAAATTTCATGATTATATTTTTTTTATTAGAAAGCTTCAGAGCTTATCTTGTGAATGAATCTTACCTGTGCTGTAATTAGAGATGGCATGTAAGGACATCTGGATATCTTCCCAGTCCGCTGTCAACCGTCTAACAAGAAGATACGCATTGACCGGATGATCCACAAGCTCCCTATTCGGCTGTTGCTGATTTTGATGCTGACTCATATCTCCACCATTCAAAATGAACTGCTTCTGGGATTTTATATACCTGTCATATATTCAAATATAATTAGTATTGATTTTTTTTAGTAGAATTCCTTAATGTAAAAATTGAAAATTAATTAGACTTTTTGTAGCTGTCATGGTTACTGTAATAGGTATTGTGCAATTCTGTCTGAAGAAGATGATTTGATTATGATGACTTTACATTCAAAAAATTAGGTCATATTGAAAATCGACTATGAAGGTTTTTCATCTTCTTGGTACACATAATGTACGCGCTTAACGCACAGAGAGCTGCATTTTCTGCAATGCACTTTCATTTAATCTGTTTTTTGTCTGAAAAAGAATCATTTATTTAAATCGTCCCATTCTCTTTTGCCTAGCAACGCGGAACAATACTCAACTAAATGATCATCAATAATAAAAACGTCTATTTGTGTTCTATGGTCGTCGCTCTTTTTTCGTTTTTTAAATCAATCTTTTATTTTTAAATGCTATAGTAGCGAAATGAGTGATGAAGATGGAGACGAAGACATGACAATAAAATAATTATAATGGTAACGGGGGGAGGAAGAAGAAGGCCAGATACTTCAATTTCAGATTACATCGTTGTCGTTTGTCGTCGTCGTCATCATCATCATCACCATCATCGTTTACATATTATCTGTTTTGTTTGCGAGAGTGAGTTTTATTTGTTTGCAAAGCAAAACAATGCCGCTTAATTAGACTAAAATTGTGTCATAAAAATTGATATGGTATTTGTCAAGGGACAATAAAAACATTTGCAGGCGCTCCGCGGATTTCTAAAAATAGCAAGGCATTCAAAAAAGACAAATCGTTTGTCATTTAAATTGTTACGGATAATTCTTGTTGAATTTTTTTTGAAAGCCTGCATTACAGAGTAGAGAGCTGCAGGTGTGACTTTATGACATGCATGTTAGTAGGCTGGTAGGTGGTTTTATTTTGTTGGTAGGGCGTTTTTCAAGAAAGAAAATTGTGGGAAAATTCTGATGGAAACTGTCACTCAAGCAAAACGACGACGAGAAGACAAATTTTATATATTTTTTTGTGAGAGCTGAATTGAGTTGACATGCCGTCGCATACATGACGACGAAGATGACATGACATACTTCTCAGTCTAGGACCAAAATCAGTGTATTTTTTGAAACAACTTACGATTTAATGATGTTTGTTCTGCTGACAGTGTACTCGACAAAAGTGTCCAACAACTCAACAATTTGCAGCTCATGTTCCACCAAATCCTCAAGTTTTGAAGTTGATGAAAATAAATCCTCTCGTTTCCCCTGCAAATCTGCTGGTGAAGATTGGGGTAACTTTTGGTTTGCTTCTGTAGCAGCTGCCCCTGTGCTTATGAAAATAAAAGCGACTAGGGTGCTTATCAAAATGAGAGTAGATAAGGTAAAAAGTTTGTTTGGCTTTTTGGCAGTTGGAGTATCGCTAGAGAAATTATTGCTGCTGTTTGTTGCACAGCCATTAACAATATCTTTTCCACTTCCATCACCATCAGCACCAACACTCCAGCAGTCTTTTGGATTGTCTATCACCGCCATAATAATGGCTTAAAGTATGTTTGTAAATAGGATTGCGTGGGAGTAGAGCTGCCCAACACAAAAGACACGACACGTGCTTCTGTTTTTCTTAATAAATAGATGATATGGGGTAACTTGACACAATGTGGATATTTTTGGAAAGTTTTTCTCGTTTCGTTAAAAAAAAGATTATTTAAAATACACTTCAAAATGAACACACTTCCAAAAAAGCCCCTCACGTCTCACATTATCACTTTTTCATTTTAGTTTGATTCTGGCGTCTGGTGTTTGAGCCTGCTGCGTGCGTCCACTGCAACTGGCTGACTGACTGACTTGACTCTCAACTCTAAAACATTTTTAGGCATTTTTCGCAATGAACATGATAACATTAAAAAGCGACACAGGTTTGGCTATACTAACAATAAAATAGTAGGCATGTTTTCACATTTTCAAGACAAGACGTTATTACATGCTTTACCGAAACGAGCATAGTAAACATGAAAGAAGATGTGCTTCACAAAAAAATGGCAGCATTAAACGCACACATCATATCATCAAACATAACAGCAATACAGTAAAAACAAGCGTAATGAAAAGCTGTGCATCTTTTCTTAAAGTGCAACAATGCAATAACGATGCTTTTAATAGTGGTATCGTTTACACCACGCTGACGCTGCTACTAAAGCTAAACTTTAAAGCGTTTTGAAGCCGAATTGATGAAAAGACGTCGTTTTTTTAATTTTGTCAATTTTCCAAGTGAGGATTGACGAATTTCTCAAATGAAAGCATTTACTTTGATTACTCCTACCTTTTATTACTTTGTTAAGTAAACAGCTACTGTGTTACATGTGGATATATGGGTAATCTGGCGATAATTTTCCACCATGAAATAATATATCACATTTACATTGTATGACGATTATGTCAACATACTTACATGACATTATGATTATTAGGGTTCACATTAAAAATGGAAAAAAGACAGTAGCAGAAGAAGGGTAAGAAAAATGATAGATAGGTAAAGCAAACAAAATCAAAAAATGCATAACATCCGTGTATACATGTATAAGGTAATATTTAATGTAGTGTCCATCTGTCCATCCAGAGAGATGTTTTTTTTTATCCTAACATTTTTTACCCCTTTTTGAATAGTAGCATGTGTGATAAAGTTATTAAAAGCAATAATGTTTCAGAGATTATCAAATTACGTGCGTATTAAGGCATATATAAATGTGATACAATTTTTTTAAAATATTGTTATAAAATAAGATTACAAGTTTACTGAGTAGGTTTAGATTATGCAACGAATAATGTTAACGCATCTTTTAATAAAGGGTGATGGTGATAGTGATGATATGATGATATTATATGGCTACTTTATAATAAAAGCATAAACCCATCATCCTCAAAAATCCACAAAAGAAACATAATATATGATCCAATGATTACCCTTTTACCCTCTTCCTATTAGTATTATTACAATGATAATGATGATGACAATACAGTGAGATGATTAGGGGCTTAAGACAATTTTTTTGTGAACGAATTGCATCTGGAATTCTGGAGCAATTATTACATCGATGTAGCATAAAGAGAAGATAGTCTGCATGCGCTTCATCCCTGCCTCAGGATGATGATGATGATCATCATCATCAGAGAGCAATAAAGCCAAGTGAACTAATCTTATCATCAAAACTAACATTCATCCACCCATCCATCCACTAAATCCATCTTCTGTCATAATTCATCAGGCAAATCAAATCATGATTCAATCCAACCTACTACCGTTTTTTTCAATCCTCAAAGCATTTGCATTTTACCCACAAACGACGACACTACCTTGAAAAACATTTTTTTTATTGTCGTTTAATTACAATCATTAAAAATTTACCTTGCCATTTAAGAACTAAACTGAAAAAATTAAGCTTTACGCAATCAAAATTATAAAGATTTCCTAATCTTTTTTTGGGCTGTGGGTAAAGAACCAATATATTTAAATATTTAATGATATATTGTAAATTAGTGGTAATTAAAATAATGTGTAATATTGAGGTAATCAATTGAGTATATATATAGGGAATGCTCTGGGAAGTTAAATAGTGACAAATATATAGAATAATTATAAAATGGCCCATTCTATATTAATTTGGATTGCTTGTTTTCTGTCTTCTTGAAAAAATAATAATCAAGTTGAAGACAATCAGCATACTGATCAAAGGATTACCCAATCATATAACCTTAGTCGCAGTGTCAATGTTCATTCAAAAAGTTCATTAACGACATTAATTTAATTGAACACTATAATGATTATACTACACTATTTAAATATTTATTGGTTGTAATATGGCAAAAAATTTAGAATAAAAAAGATTTTCGTTTTTCATACAACTCAAAATCAAACTATTTTACCGAGACAGTTGTTCCCGTGGTCATAAAATAATGAAAAGTGTTAAAAGTTTCCGCATTGACGATATACTCGTCGGGAGCCAAAGTCAAAGCAAGAAAAGAAAGGAGGAGATGGATGCGAACATGGTCACCGTCAAGGCAACAAGGGAAGAGGAGATTGTCAAGGTGGAGGAGGACGATGATTCGTCACCATCGATCTCTCCCGTTCTAAGGAGCAAACTGGCAGACAAACGGAAGGAGAAAAAGTTTGTGAAAAGAGGTCAAATTGAGGAAGGAAACACCTCCACGACTAGCGATGATTCTGGGAATAGCAGTAGATCTAGCACTCCCACTGATCTTTCCATTAATTCCACTGCCACCATCACAACAGGATCAAGTGAAGGGCCCAAGTCCTCTATACCCAGTACTTCTACTACATCGTCCTCATCAGGGAACAACAGTAACCACAGCAAAGACGGGGGCGAAAAGTCATCCGAGGGGGAATCCGAGACACAAGCAGAGCAGATTAATAATGAACTTGGAAATAACCCTGCTGCTGGTGGCATTCCAATGGCAAATGGAGTATCAATGCTTGGAGGACCAGGGTTTTACCCTTATGCTAATCATCCCCATTTTCCAATAATGTTTCCAATGCCATCCCCTGGAGGAGTTTCAGTGTCTCAGGAAGAAAAGGGTTATCCGTCTGCCCCTTCTCTTCATTTTTCAGCGGCTGCTTCAGCGACGGGATCAGTATTAGTGGATCCCTTCCTTTCAAAGGGTCGTCCCTTTTTTGGAGGAGTAAGACATCCGTCAAGCGCTTTAATTGCTTTGGGTGTACCCTCAGCAGGATTGGATTTTTCAATGTATTCTCAGCACCATCCCAGTTTCCCAGGGGGATTTTATGGTATGCCCAACATGCATGAAGCTGCGGCAACACAACAAAAAGCGCATCAACAGCAACTGATGAACGAGAGACATTGTAAGGAAGCCATATAAACAAATTATATTGTCATATAACATTTTGGTAGAATATTTGTCTACTTGGCTGACTTTCGATACTTGAAAAAAAACATAATTTTCCGTTATGTGCTAAATTTGAACCATTTTACTTTTAAAAAAATACAATAATCCTTTGTAATCCGTAAGCAAACTTTTGAAAAAATTGAATTGATTATTACCACGAGCGATTTGCTTACGTGCGGGTTTCGTGTAGAGATGCGATGTTACACGCTGTTTTTATTATGATTGTTATTATACAAAGTTTAATTGATAGTGTGGATGATAGTGTCAATTGAGTGGAAAATCTCTTTTGAATTGAATATTTGAATGAATGGCAATGACGTAAATATTGCCACTAATCCTTCTAATCCAGCGAAAAGCCGAATTCACCTTTATTGTTGAACCTTTTCCCCTATTTTAACTACTTCGAACATTTTTTTTATAATTTAATTGCGTTGAAACTGGAGTAATAATACAATTAATTAGCATTTGAGTGATTTATTATCAATATTCTACTAAACATAATAATATTAAGTCATAAAACCAGATAAACAGATTTGAAATACATGAATTCCAAGTTATTGCTATCCGATTTTCCGTGTAATTTTGAAAGGGTTAAAAATATACGTTTTATAATCATTATGGTGACGATTTGATATTCTCTGATGATTCCGACATGACGCTTAATCCATTGTCTGTACTAACGATAGTGTGTTTACTATATACTCATACCCATGTCCACTCTATCCACCCACGCATTTCTTTAACTTGACTGACTGATCGACTGCCTGCGAGAGAGTCTATAAATAAATGCATACCATTTTGAGTGTGGCTTTAGATAATATTTGCTTGCTATCATTATTATCACACGCTTTATTGGGTAGTTCAACTCAATAATCCAGAATGATTGACAGATTGCAAATTAAAACTTTTTTTTTATATTACAATCGCAATCAATAACCCGAGAATTTGTATTTGTAGTATATAATATTTGTGTATATTAATATTTCTTTTTAGATCCATCATCAATGTTCCAAATGAACCGACCAATGTACGGCACATCAGCCGCCGCTGTTTCTGCTGCTTGCAAACGCAAAGGTGGTCAGATAAGGTTTACTAATTCCCAGACAGCCCAGTTAGAAAAGTCGTTTGTTCAGCAAAAGTATTTGAATGCGACGGATAGGAAAAAACTGGCACACTCTTTGGGTCTGAGTGATCGTCAGGTCAAGACTTGGTTCCAGAATCGGAGGGCAAAACTACGGAAATGCAAAGGCGGAGTTTGTCTCGAGAGCGAGATATACAATCAATCAATGAAGGGTAGTCCCTAAGCATAAAAAAGAGGAATGGTCTGGATTCAAAAAAATATGAAATGAAGTCATTTCTCAAAAAAGGTCTTTGCTTTGCAAAATTTACAACGTTTGGTGGTCTTTTCTTAGAAAAATAATTATCTTTTGGGTTTATTTTTTTACAAATATCAAGCTGTACTAATTATAATTTATGTGCATACCTTCCTTGTAAATGTTAACAGTAGTACTTAACATAATTATAAAAATTGAGTATTATAGTTTCACTAGAAGTCTAGTATATTCTGATTCAGTTGCTAGTGCAAAACTGATAAATATAATGATGATATGTTATAAAATCTAAACATTTTTTTATTACAGAAATGGCTATGTACTCTTATTGTGTGCACGTTCTCGTATTCGTGTAAAAATATAAAAGTACACTTAATTAAATATAAACCATTGATTAAGTAACATTCATTTGTATATCAAATCGCACAATAGATTTAAAGAATAAAGAAATATTTTTTTTGCTTAAGATAAAAATATTTAGGAACAAACAAAATCCCATACTTTTTCGAAAACAATATTTAGGCTTAAAAAATCACAAAAAATACCATGCGGGTAAGTGAGAATTGTGGGGTGAATACACAACATGTTTTTATACCAAAGATTCCAACTTTTTCCTTTTGTGCTGTTGGTCCACTGGTGGAAGAGATCGAAGATTATGAAACTCTTGCGCGATTAGATGTGCAAGTTCATCCAATTCTTCGGTTTTGTCAATTATAGCCTTGTCCACAGACAGGGATACACGCACTCCGCCATTGTACGATAGGAACATGACACCCAAACCTTTTTCAAAAAAAAAATCATTACCATGAATGTCCTTTGTTCAAAAATTCAATTAGTATAATAATTGCTTGTTTTTTTTACCTGCACTGCCCCGCATATGGGGCACCCAAGTCATGACGTCTTCAATGTACTGAGTATTGTTAAAAGCATGTCCAGGGTAATTGGGCCCCGGAAAGTTTGAAACAATCATAGTAGTCATCCAATTAGTTCCCCAAAAGTCTGTTAGCCAATTGGGTGCTCCCAATAGTATTGGAACAGTTATAAAATTGGTAACTAAAATGGGCGATCTCTTTAAAAATTCTACGCTTTTATGTGCTGTAAGTAGCCTTTTCCGTATGCAGGGTTCCTGTACAGGAATATCGAATATCCCGACAGTCCAGTGGTTCACGAGGGTTTCCATCGGATGATTTTTCCAGGGCAGAGGGCTAAGCCCACGCATAATTCTCTTGTTCAAATGCGTCGTGCCTTTCCTTCGAAAATAATTGTGAATTCCTCCTGCTAGTGCTGCCAGAAGCGTGGCTGTCACACAAACACCCAAACGTTTACTAGTTTCCCTCACACCAGAAAAGCTGATTCTTTCCGTCATCGTAAACTGCCACTGTTTTGTGAGCTTATGGCTGGGCAAATGCCAGACTGTACGGTCTACATTCAAGAAAAATTGTAAAAAGTGGTAGTATGGTGTAAGCCCAATGATTGCAGCATATCTCCCAATTTTCTGAAGGGTTGAAGACCGGCGCACAGGTGCCTTTGGCACCACACTTAGTGGATCATTGCAAATGTTTGACAGAAGAAGTTTCATTATACTGTACCCATCCCCCAATGCATGGTGTATCCGAAGGATGATTGCATACTCCTCATCAACTTCACCTGAGGTTTTATTAGGCACAGGGGCAATATGAACAGTTTGCTTGAAATCCTTGTGCATATGGGAATTTCCAGCTTTTTTGTAGTTTTTTATAATAAGAGCTTCCCAAGGTGACACGCCTTTTAGAAACGGTCTTGTTGCTAACGGTCCCAAAGCTTTCATTAACTGCTTTTCTGTTATAAAATCTGAATTATTGTTGAGTTCTTCTTTTGGCACTTCAAATTCTCTGACGTGGGTGTCCAAAGTGAAGTCTTTCTCATATTTCCAGAAAGTAAATCCGAGCCAGCTTTCAAAGTAATACTTTAATTTGAGATAGCAGAGGTCTCCCTTTGTGTTCCTGCCTTCTATAACCTCCTTATGGAACACTTCCCGTATGTGATCCAAGTTGGGGTCACCTTTCATTACGAGTAGAAGGGTTATCATACACTCACAATTGTCGGTAATCTTGTCTAGCCCAACCAGGGCGTCTCGGGTGCTCATCATGCCTACCCAATCTGGCTTCAATATTTTTTGAGCCAGAACCACAAAAAACCTGGAAGCAATAATGTGACCAGTAGAATTATATTGATTGTATAGAATTACATTAAGAATAGCCCGTCCAATTCAAATTGGTCCCTTACCTGTAAAGGTAGAGTGGTGTCATGAAAGCCACAAATATAGGAACAATGCCCAAATACACAACAAAGCATAGTATCATCAGAATCCCTTTCAGGAAAGCCAAAAAACACTTTTTCACTTTCACATTCCATGATGGCGATGTTGATGTCGGGGGCTTTGGATCTGGTCCAGGTGGGTTTCCCCTCTTGATAGGCACCCGACCCCCCATTTTTCCGCCACCACAAATACTTCAAACTTTTTTTTTCACTCCAATAAGCACCTAATTTTAATTGTGATTAGTTCATCTGCGCCGATAAAAAAAACAAGGATGGGATAGTGCCTCGTCTGGTCACTGCCGAGCCACACGACTATCATTCCATGCTCGCCTCAGACAGACTGGCACACAAGACAACGTTTTTTGAATCCTTCGAGTTCCTTCCTTCCTGCCTGTCAGCTTGAAATCCATAGACAGGTCAGCAAGTAAAATTATAGCAATAGCATAAATATAGCAAATACCCTTTTCTATTATTATTATCCTTTAAAATGGGTTTAAGGCCAGCAAGGTAGCAAGTGTTGGTGATTTTGTGTATGCGCATAAAGAATCATCCTTTTTTCTCAGGAGACAAGATAACACGAGCAAGGGCCACCTACGAATCAAGGCACTTATCACACATCTTGTCAAGTTATGAGAGCGTGCTTTGCACAATTATAGCAACCATGATAACACTGATAACACAGCGTACCTATCGTAACCACAAATCTGAATGTCAAATTGGTGTTATTCTGAAGACGTCTCGAATGGTAAACTGAAGGGCTTTCAATTTCAAAACGAGTTTTTTTTTTGGGAGAGGGGACGATTTAAAATTAAGATCGACTTTTTGTTATAGATAATGAATTCAGTTAATTATAAATTTTCAAGGGTTGTGGTGCTGTAGCTGTAATCTTCTTCATTTTGTACAACGCGTTCATGTGCAATTATATATTGTGTATTACAAAAAATTGTTGAGGAACAATGTCATCTTCATCTTCTCATCTGGTTTACCCTTCCAAAGAAATCATAATAGAAAAATTAATAGAATTAATTGGCTGTAAACTTGCTGTCATTTTAAATGTTAGAGTAACAGTATTGCAAAGTCAAAATCAAGAAAAGCTGATTTTTTGTAAAAATGCCTTTGTTTATATGTGTTGGTTCATTCATTAGATTTTTTTATTGTTTTGTCAATCTTGCTGCTAAGCTAAGCTGCGATTTTGACGTGTGTGCATCTTTCTGTGTGGCATTGCGTGGGACACAAAATAAACATGTGCGTTGATTTAATATTTAACGTTGTATAACAGCTAATCTTGATTTTTTTCTTGTAGCTCTCTGGTATTGCAGTAGCTGTGCGATGGTGTGGCTGATCACTGATTGAGTGTTCAAGAAATAGAGTCAAGGTGACCAAAGCTAATTTTCCAATGGTGCGGTAAATAAAAAGAATTGCCACGATATTGAACAGTGCGAAATAATGTATACATGCATGTGTGAGATAAAATATAAAAAATAACCTTTTATACATAAATTAAGTTTTAACTTTAAACTTTTAAGGGTTTTGCATATCATGACCATTTTTTTCCAATTCAGAAAAGATGCTCAAAGGATTAACACATTTTCATGGACCTTTTCATAGACGTTCCCAACTAAACTGGTTTTTTGGTATGAAATGGAGACTGTTACACTTAAACTGACGCATTTTCTCAAACGGTCGCCTGCGCCTCAAAATAATAATATCTTCTGATTTTTAAATATGACCGCTAAAAATGTCGTATTTTCTAATGACTAATGACATGATGGTGATGAGGATTATCTTCGCATATCTTATCATATTGATAAGAGGTGTGATAAGAGTTAATCGCGTCATCATGAATTTGTCAACTCTAAACATTCATTTCAATGTCCAAAATATATGCAATGCATTGCACAAGTTGGTTTAGAAAACGATTCCAAATGTAGCCAGACATTTTTTCGATTGAAAAAATGAATACATTAAAATTTCTAGTCGTTTTACAATACTTTTTGCTACTACTTACAATTACTCGTGTAAATTGTCAAGAGGATGAGGAAGAAGGTTTGGATTGTTCTTCACTGGAGACCCGACCACTTGGTTGCCCAGAACTGATTTGCAAGTTAAAAAATTCTAGAGCAGCAGACTTTTGTAAGGATGTTGAATGTGACGGTCTACTACCCAAAGACTGTCCAGCGGGGACTCTATATGAACCTGGAATTTCAATGTGTGGTTGTTGTGCTAGATGTGCAAAATTTCTAAGTAAATGAGAATCACACTTTAGAAAAATTATTTATGGCAACATACTTTGCACGTGATAACATTGCTATGTATTTCTTCTCAAGGTTTGGGTGAGCCCTGTGAAGTTAGTAGTCCAGACCCTTCAATTGACAAAAATTGCTTAGATCCAGACAACTCGCTGTGTCCAATTCTGATGAATAGATGCCAGGATGGCTTGAGATGCAAATATCTGGGAGAAAATTCAAAAACATGTGAGCTTGATCCCGATGGATCTGATGACGAAAAGAAAGAATGTAAGTTCAAAAGAAATTTAGCTCTAACGGGACAACTTCACTGGAAACCGGAATGCGATTTAGATGGAACCTACGCCCCAAAGCAGTGCAAGGGTACTTCTCAAGACGGTACCTGCTTTTGTGTGGATCCTGAAGGAAACCGGATTTTTGGAAGAGAAGATTGGAGGAAAGCAGCAAATCAGACATGCGGTAATAATAATAATTAAGGACTGCTTAATTAATTAAACCACGTCACATGTCGTGAACCAATTTTTACACGTCTGAAATAAAATACATGTTGGTCATTTAACAGCATGCAGTCGGAAAGTTTTTGACCTAAGATCTGGGCCGGAACCTCATATCGCCACATTGCACTGTTCCTCAGACGGAAACTATGAGCCGTTACAGTGTGACACGGATTCAGGTCTTTGCTACTGCGTAGATCCTCAAACAGGCAGTCTGGTTGGTGGCGTTGTACCTCAAGATCAATGGAAACTATTGCCCTGCTTTTCTGTAAATGTCACTGGAGGTGGGGATTCCACAGCACAGTACCTTCGAAACTGTGAGAGTGCTTGGGGCATTGGCGAAGAAATAAGAAGGGAAGGAGTTGCCCACGGGGTTGACATTTATGCTGTCAAGGACTTCTCCTGTGACTACGATGGAAGCTTTAAACCACTTTTCCGCTTTGAATCCCAGTAAACAGATATCCTAATATTTTTTGTTTTTTTTTAAGAAAACATGTTTTGTACACAATTAAATTACAATTTGGATTTTCTTTAGATCCTACTGTGTACCTAAAGATGGAAATATGGCATTGAGTGGGGGAAATTTTCAAATGCTTGGACTAAATGAACATATGAATTGTCGTAAGAACGATATAAAACGATTTAAAGTTGATATTATTTTCCCCGAAATAACAAAAATATTTTTGTTTCATTTTAAGAATGCTTCCGAGATTCAATTCTTTACCAAGAATTGAATCGTCCAATTTCGAGACTTTGTGAATTGGGAACTGGTAACTATGCAGAGATATCAGAGTCTGACATTGTGCTTCACCTGTGGCAGTGTGTGGACAAGGACGGATTCTTTTACGGCGATTTTGTACCGGATAATCACAAATGCTGCTTAACAAAAGACGGTTGTAGAACTGTTCCCGAACAAAATAACTGCGTAACTTATAATTACAAAAAGTGTACAGACGATTGGACATATTCATAAAAAATTATAAAAAATATGTAATATCATTAATTATTATTCTACTGGAACATTTTCAACATAATCCGCATTGTCGCTGTGTTCAAAACGTGGCATAACGACATGATTTTTAATAAATTGCATTTACGTTTGTTTCATACTTTTTCTGGAAAAAAATCAATATTTTTGAGCGTGCATCATCATCCCTATCATAATCATCTGCGTCAATACATTGATAAGCTTAATTCCCAAGGTGATAAGGATTTTGATAAGCTTACTTTACCTGACTTGAGCTGAAATCCTTTTGTCACCAACACTGATATTTAATGCAGCGATGAGTTTATTTTGACGATGACTAAATTTAAATACATTAAATAACAACTTGATCAATAATTTTGAAAAAGTTTAAGTACAGCTCATTTTAAAGTTATAAAAATGGTGGGGTACCACCACCCTCGCAGGATAAGGTGGGAGCCCATCACCGTCCCCATTTTAGTTTCAGTTTACTTTTTGGCAACTTGTATCAATTCAGTTGACAGCAGTGTTGGTATATCCGCAGCCAATGAATTTTTCAAATGTCCAGAACTTTTAAGTAAAATTCCCAACTTTTGTGAAAGTATACAATGTGGAAATGCAGTGGCCAAACAAGCCTGCCCTCCGAATACAATTTATGTCGCTAAAAAGAACTCGTTTTGCGGTTGCATTTGTCCATCTTGTGTTCAGTTTATTGGTCTTGGTGGTAACTTGATTTGTTATATATTTTTTAAATTTAAAAAATGAGCAAAAAGTAATTTTGAGTTTTAACAAATGATAAATCAGATAATAATATGGACTGCGTACCTCCTGATACGCCCGAAGTATTGTGGATTCCTGATCCAAACTGTGATGAAGTTGAAGGCTATTGCCCAGTCAAGGTAAATACATGCCTGGCTCCCTACCAATGCAACGCCGGAACAAAAAAGTGCGTTCCCCCAGGTTCCCTACCAAATAGAGTGAACGGGGAGTGCATGTACCGAAAGCACCTTAGACGACAGGTGCCCCCTGAGGTTCATTGGGATCCGGAGTGTGAAGAAGATGGTTCCTTTTCCCCAAAGCAATGCAAAGGATCTATGTATGATGGAGAATGCTTTTGTGTTGATAGCGGAGGCAATAGGATTTTCGGAAGGGAATGGAGGATGAAGGCAGAAAACCAAACTTGTGGTAAGTGCAATTTAACTGTTGAAATTTGAAGGACATCCAAAAATGATCAAAATGTCATATTATTTGAAATATTTTTAGCTTGTAGTCGGAAAACACACGAACTACGGTCTACACAAGGTCTCACTGCTACATTCCATTGTTCTTCGGATGGGAATTTTGAAGCTTTGCAGTGTGACACGGATTCAGGTCTTTGCTATTGTGTTGATCCTCAAACAGGGCGACTCAATGGGGCAGTATTGCCAGAATCCGAATGGAAATCTTTACCATGCTTCTCGCTTAATGTAACTGGTAGCCATAAAGATGGCAAATATTTAAGAAAGTGTGAAAGCGAGTTTGCAGCACAGAGGCAACTAAAAGTTATTGGAACACAACATGGAATTGACATTGAAATGCAGTCGGTCAGTTGCGACTTTGATGGAAGCTATCCACCTACTCGGATAGTATACACACAGTAATTTATAAAATAAATAAACTGTATTTAAAGTTTAAATATCTCATTTAATTACAAAAGTATGACCTACAAAAGTAATTTAATATCCTAAATAGGGCTCAATGTGTTTACAAAAATGGTACTAGAATTGGAAGCTTTGCTAAACCAAATGATCAAAAGTCGAATTGCAGTAAGTTCATTTTCTTGACAAAAAAACTACTTGGGTTTTTTTCTACTGAACATAATTGTTTTTTCTTTTAAAAGATTGTGCCAGAGACAAGGAGGAATACTTGCCATCATCCGACAAATTGTTCAGTGGGCTTTGCGAGGAAAACACAGGAAACTTTAAAATAGCTTATGATTTTGGCTCCATGTCCTCTTGTGTGGACAAGGATGGATTTTTATTTGGAAACCCAGCGCGATCCACTCATATCTGTTGTCTTGTAGCTGACGGATGCTCCACGAAAATTGGAGAAGGATGCTATAATGAAATATCAAACCCGAATGGGTACAAGCCCTGCAACTACTGGCAGTACCAAAGCTAAACTTGATGCAATTAAATAATATATGGAATATTTGATAAATAAACGAAAATAATTATCATATCAAGTAACTCGAATTTTCATTCCAATGAATAATGCATTTTTAATGAATGTATAAAATACACTATAATCAGTAATATTACCAAAGGATTAGAATTACATTGAAAAAAATGTTCTTAATTCCATCCAAATACAAAATGTGGTAAAAGGTATACCCTTACATAAACATTGCAAAGTTAAAACCGTTTTCTGTGTTTTGCTCAAACGGCATACCCGGGTACTGGGTAACAAACATGAAGCCGGCGAGTTCGCTATCCCCAAAGTCTAAATCATTGTCAATGCAAGGCTGCTCATTATCATCCAGCTTGATTTTGACAATTTTCAAGCCAAACATATCTTTGAAGATGGAATCCACTTTACGCATCACTCGCCCAAAATATTGGGGCTGGGAGTTCATCCCGTACTTGATCACATCTGCCCGCTTGACAGGCTTCTTACTTGTCTGATTGATAGCCAATAATTGTACAGTCCTTCTCACCATCTCAAAGACAGAAATGTTCTCATCTTCTTCAGCATGAGCTGCGTCCAAGTCCAAATCAGGAAACAATGACAAATCCCCTGC
This sequence comes from Entomobrya nicoleti, assembly GCA_034695465.1. Classification (NCBI taxonomy): domain Eukaryota; kingdom Metazoa; phylum Arthropoda; class Collembola; order Entomobryomorpha; family Entomobryidae; genus Entomobrya; species Entomobrya nicoleti. The sequence goes on from JAQFZG010000003.1 coordinate 17,960, forward strand.
GTCTTCATTATGCCCGCTATCATCAGAAAGCTGTGGAGTAAGGCCATCCTCAAAATCGTCATTGTCAGATTCAACAGGTTGTGGAGGTGTGTCATTCAAGGCATCACTCACCACTTCCCCGTCCCCATCCCCCTCCACCGTATCCCTCTCGGATTCCGTTGAAGCAGGGTTGCTCTCACATGCATTGTCGTATGTCTGTGAAATTGAAATCCAAATTCCTCATTTGAAACTTTTCTTGTAAGTTCCGTCACAGGCATCTTTTATGATAAAACTTACATCTTGTTGATCCGACGACATTCTTGATTTTTTTTGGAATGCTTTTGGAAGGTTAAAGCAACGGTTTTTTAAAATCTGTCAAATAAAGTCATTCAAAAAAAAAACATTTGACTTTAATTAATAATTGACTTTGGAAAAGTTTAAATATAAACAAGTGGTCAAGAAGAGAAAGCTAGTTCATCTCTAGCTGTTTTACATAATATAGCTGTTTAAGCTTTCAGGCTCTACACTCAACGTGTCAACTGAACAGGGAAAAGTTTTTCTTATGTTTTCATGAGTTGCCTATTTGGAATGTAATGTAACTTGATTTTGTTAACTAACTTATAAATAGTCAAGTTATTTATGTGGATACCTATTTACCAATTCTCTCTGGCTAAAAAAATCCTTTATGGAAATTTTTTGATAGATTTAATAGATTGTGTCACAAAGCGACTTGAGCTTTCAGTGATGATGTGAATCACCGGAAAACGACTGAAACCCAACAGCCTTGTCTTGTCACAAGTTTGCGCAATTTGACTTTTTCCCTTGCATAAAATACCCAAATGCATAGGTTGTAGTGTTGTTGTATGTATATCATGTGTATTTTTTTGCAAGTTTGCTTTTTTCATACAAGGTACATGATAAATAGTACATTCAATATTTATGCTGTTGGATTTTGGATATAATTTGGATGCTTTTTTCAGCAAGCACAACTTGTTGGTTCAACCCGACTGTCTCCGACCAAATCTATTCGTTTCTTTTTGTATTTTTTTTTCTTACGTACTCTTCACCAATCTATTTCTTAATATTTAATATTTGGGTCGGGGGGAAGTGAAGACCTTGAATCCAACAAAAGGCTTTATTCACCAACCACCTTAATATTTAAAATAATTTTTTACTTACAATAATACTCCAGCGGGAAAAAAATATTAGTCAAGAAAACTTTCCTTTCTTTATCTTTGTCCCTGAAACACCAACAATAAACTGCAAAAAGCCAAAGCCAACCCCTCTCTTCAAAATTGCAAAACAAGACAAAAGCATTCAAAAAGCCAAAAAGTCGTAAAAGTTTCCTGGAATTTTGCCTTAGGCTTCGTAAACAATATTTTTAAGCGTCAAGCGTCTCATTTTCATCATCATCATCAACATCAATGGCCTCCATGCGAAAATATCATCTCTCTCTCCCCCTTCCTAACTTCTCATCTTACACATCCATTTTTTCTCTTCTCTCTTCTCAAACTCAAGTGAAAAGGGAAAGGGAAGAAAAATGATAAACAACCAAGAATACAAAAATACTCATACACAAAAAATAACATCATATTTATGAAGCAGCATTCATTATATTTTAACCTTATCAATATATGACTAATTTAATACATATCACATATATGTATAATATATGTATGTAATAGGGCTGCATTTTCTAAATAAATCAGGAAATAGGCAATAACGACAAAAAGCAAAGCAATGTATTCTCTAACATGCACCTATTTTCGCCAAAACTGTAAAGAATGCCTACAAGACTAAAAATGCACTGCATTGCACACTCTTTCTTTACATATTGTACTCATTCATACATGTTTTTGCAATTGCAAAAATTATGAAAGGGTAGAGAGAACACTTAACTTACAAGGAAGCTACTTTGTCTGCTAACACACACTTTGTGCAAAAAAATAAAAAATCCCTTTATGTCTGCACCTACATAAATATGCATCTTTTCAATACCTTCCTTCAAGATTCCAACTTATACCTTGTTCATAATAATAACAATCATTTTTGTTCTCTTTAAATACCCCTTTTTAACAAAGAATGCATATATGATAATATGGTGATTTTTTGTGCTATATGAATATAAGCATATTATATAGATGATATATTCATATGTCTCTACTAAAAGGTTTTTGTACGAAAAAAAAGTGAATGAAGGATTCCTCCTCTAGTTATTTGGTCGCATGTTAAAATGTAAATGTAATCCCAGAGAGCAGTAAATGCAAAGAATGCACGTAGAAAAAATAATATGTGTGCTTGCTTTGATTACTATGAAAAGGGTTAAAAGTATGTACCAAAAAACCAACCAGCAAGAAAAGAGAGGAGAAGAAGAAAAGACCTAGATATTTTAACATGCATGTGTGCAGCCAGGCTGGTTATATTGATGATAAATACCTCATATAAGAATACCTTTACTATAGATACTCTTTTGTGTAAATACTACTATTACTCTGCCGTTTTTGCACCACGACGATACGATACGATTGGCGATACAAAAAAAAGAAGAATGAAACGGGTGAGAATGTAAGAAGAAACCCAAACAATAATAAATCACAATATGTGTTAATATTAAAAAAGCTAAAAAAGAGAGAAATAAAAAAACCATCTTCATCATTATTATCACATCATTAGCATCATAATCACATATAGTAAAATATATTTTTCACGTTTAACCTCGCAGCTCTCCCACCACCACACACACACACCATCGTCATCATTATCATCATCAAATCGAAGCAGTAGCAGAAGAGAATCACAAAAAAAACTATTTATTTATTAGTCATTTTACAACAAGTTTTTATGTGTACTTTAAGCCATTGTTTTCTCAAATAAATTACATTACAAAACTATAACAATCTCCTCAAAAGACGAAACTATCAACTATCCCCCTCTGGTGTAATTGACAATTTGTAGAGAATGGTGAGTTAAAAGTTGTGATAAAACAAGCTGATAATTAACAAAACTCGTTGTAACAAAGTACAGTACTTGTAGTTAAAACGTTTATGAGAAGGATAGTTAGCATTTTTGAAATATAAACAAGTATTGTTGGATTATAAGAAGAATGATTATAAGAGTAACATGTGCTAAAATAAACAAGAGTGTGTGTGCACTGTGCAGTACTGAATTTGAAATGAGTAGGGTATCCCCTACTGACCTAATCATGCTATAATGCAAATATTATATTGTTGCGAAAAATAGTAATCTTAGAGGTAGTTTAAAAAAAGTTATACATTGTTGGTATAATAGTCAATTCATATGTACAAAACGAAGAGATGCAGTTTTTGTTAACAATGTAGACTGAGAGATATTATTATGGTGAATGGTGGATAAGAGTATTGTTGTACTACATGGTTCTCTCTGTTGCACAACAATGCATTAAAAACAGTGATAGTATTTATTTGGGGGTTATCTTGTCTACGTTAATTTTTCGCTGATAAGCAAAAGAACCAGTACTGAAGAAATAACATTGCATTGTTTTTGAGCCAAAATATATATAATGTATACAGAAAGGATGGTGCAATACAAGTAAAACAATTAAACAATTTTTGTTGAATGTATAGAAAAAAAAATGGAGTGTATTGATGGTAGAGAAGTGTATTTATAATTTATATAAATTTTACCAACAATGCAATTATTAGTAACTGAAATTCTACTCCAACAGTATGGTTGAGATTAAGCAGTGAGATGATGAGATGTTGTATCACCCAGCCCATTTAGAAAACTTTTTATTTTTTTGAGGTTTTTAGCGCAGGAGATTAAGTTATCAATGAAAAAAATTATTTAAATGCGAATATTTAATTGAAATTTTAAAATGGAATAGTAAAAAAATTGGTGGAGTTAATTTGCTAGAGGGAGATATTTCTTGGTAATTTAAATGGTTTTATTGGAAAGGGAAAGTAGTAATTAGTTGTTAAGCAATGGTTAAGATAACTTGATTTAATGATGGATTGATTATAATATTATGTACTTAATGGCATCTTGCTATAATTTTTTGCAGGACAAATCGTGTGACGTCCTCGTAAACTGTAAATGGTGAGCTGCTAACTTTGGACCGAATTGGTCGCCTGTTTTGTTTCCTTGTGAAAGTGTGGTGCCAACGACACAAACAATTAAATTAAATTAAGGGACGATGAAACATTAAAGGGAGCAATGCAGGTGTGATCTTGTGATCACCAAGTGAAAAGTTTATTAATTTATTTTGGTTTAATTTAATCGTCAACAATTAAACCGTCGTGAAATGTACAACAACCATGCTCATTGTTTACCTCAGTTCAGTAGCATTTCATCATCTTCACCAACTAACTGCAAGCCGTCTTTATCTTCGAATCTGGACGCTCTCTAGTATTTAATTAACTTTGTAACCGCCATTAACTAATTTGAACAGTTTTCTTTATCCATTTTTTGTATTTTTCGCTCAAGTTTCTACAAGTTGCTTTTTACCCTAATTATCCTTTCAAGCTTGATATGATGATTATGATAGGGAATGCTGGTGAAAGATTTTTTTCTGTACTTCAATTAACCCTCTAACTTATCATTTAATTTGGCGGTAAAGCTGACTAAATGTGAGAATACTCGATGGCACCAGCCAAAATCCCATTTTGTTTAACAAATAAACTCTACATTGATTGGCGAAGAGAACAATTTATAGTGAGAAAGTGAGAGTGCTTTAATATCCATCTGTCATCTCATCGAAATCCCTCAGTCAAATTAAAATTACTCAGTAAATCTAATTGTCATCACCAAATTTTGTTCCCGTTCATCTTCATTCTGCCTTGTTTGGTGGAAGCGCTACGGTTCATTGAATGATTGGATTGGAATCGAAGGAATCCGATTGGACAATAGGAACATAGTACAAAACAATTTTCGGTCATTTCGGTCGGTATGTACTCAAAACTTATTGTCGACTTTAACTTTAATTTATTCACTTTCTCAAACTAATTTGCTGTTAATTTTTTCAAATAAACCTAGATTACTGCCACCTCTCGTTTTCAATTAGCTACTCTTCTTCTCCTACATCACGCTCTCTAACTTTATCTAAAAACGTGTCAACTGGCCGAATTACTTTTTTTCAAATTTGTTGTTTTCTGAAATAATTAGTTTGCACTTCAAAATATTACTGCAGGTACCTTTTATACCTTCACTTTAATTTCGTAATTGATGAAAAAATATCATCAAAGAGTAAAATTGTTTAACATTTCTTTTTCTCATCTTCTTTCCAGCAAATAAGGCCAAAGAAATTTCCAATTCTGCATCGCCTGCGTTGGCTTTAGTTGACGGGGATCAACCAAACAAATCTAATCACCCGAAAACGTTGTCTATTTTTTCATCTTACCATTAACTCAACCTTATCAAAATTATCATCATCATCGTCAACTTGTACCTGTGTACCAAGCAAACAAATAAAGAGTGTTCTTCTTATTCATCATTATCATCTCCAAAATTTAGTGGTTAACTTTGAAGATCTTCACTAATTTTCTTTAATTAAACTGCATTTAAAAGGGTAACACTGTAAAGTTTTGTGATTTGTAAATAATTTAAATGTAGGAAGCATACTTAATTGTCAATCACCAAAAAAGTAGTATACCTTATCGATACACACATTTTTTGTAAAAAAATACTAATTAGCTAATTGTTTAGTTAATTTTTGAATTGTGGATGTGGAAGAAGAGGAGAAGGAGAATTTATACCTGTGGCCTAGTCTTGTCAAATTCATCATCATCAGCATCAACAGCATCAGTAAAGCATATAGCTTTCTTGTGATATTACATAATTAATTGTTAAGTAGCACTTAATATGCTGCTGTTGCTTACTTGTAATTAAAAATGATGAATTAGTTAAGAAATTAAATCTATATTTTTCTTTCTTGAAAAAATGTTGGTGTTATAGCAGTAGCAGCAGCAGTTTAGCAAGTTAAGTTTTTTTTGTAAAGGAAGAGAGTTAACTGATTAATTGAATTGTAGTATTCATAATAGCTAATTTAGTTGACTTTAAGTTGTTACATAGTCTGAGTTATATTTTTTTTTGTGAAGAACGGTAATTAATATTTACAATAATGAGCTGCGATGGTGGAAAGTGGGAATGCGAGTATTGTACCTACATTAATTGGCCGTCTACAGTGAGATGCACCATGTGTCGGTAAGTAAACTCTTGATTGCAATTAGATACTCATAATTACGACAGTTAGCCGTATTATTGTCTTTTGTCAAGATTTAGTCATGATCAGTCTTTCATTTAGTAATCATGTCTTTCTTTCGTCGTCTCTTCCGGTTTAGATGCGTCAAGCCACTAAAGCACATCGAAGACGGAATCTCAAATCCGAATCCAGACCCGCTCTGGGAGTCAGGCAAGGACTCGCTGGTGATTGACACTAGTTTGGGGAGTGGAGGAATTAGTGGTGGAGGCATTAAAAAGATCAATGGCATCACAAGTACTGGAGGTCTTGGAAGTATCATTGGGAGTGGGAGCGACTGCTTGTACGGTGAAGGTGGTGCTTGCGGTGGAGCAGCTAGTTTAGCAACATCAAAGGCAACTGTAAAGAATGTTTTGAATGCCACCTCTCACCATTTAAAAACAACCAACATCTCAACAGCAGCAGCAGTAGGATCTGCTACGAGCCCCTCCTCTCCTCCCCCGCCAACCGCTCGGCCCTCAAGTGGACGCCTTCAACTAGATATTATCAAGACGTCGTCCTCTATTACAAGTGAGAATCAAAATGATAGACTGGTGGAAGGTGCTGGAGCAGCTGGAGATGGGGAAGGGAGCAATCTACTTTCCTGGAGCTGTCGAGCTTGTACCTTCCTTAACCCCGATTTTCTCAAAGCTTGCCTGCAATGCACGACTCCCAAGCCCACCTGTGGAGGTGACGGTAGAAATTCCCCTCTTTCCGCGTCATCTCTCATTACCTCTTCAGCGTCCAAGGAAGACAAGACTTGTAACAAATCAAAGTTGTGGAACGACATGAAAATTCTCAAGATCTCTGATGAAGCCAAGCAACTTGGATCGTCCTTTGAATCATCCAGCTCAGATAATAACACTACTTCAATTATCCCCCCGGTGGTAAGCCGTTCTTCGTCGTTGGTGAGCGCAGCAGCGGTGTATCCTGAAGGTGCTAGTAAAGTGATTAATCAACCTGGTGGTGGCCAGCTGGTCAAGAACTGTAATGTGAACGAACCAAAGTGGTCCTGTCTCATGTGCACGTACGACAATTGGCCAAGATCTTACAAGTGCATAATGTGTGGAACTAACGCTCCTGAACAACCGGAAAATGAGCAGGCCATTGGTTCCAACAACTTGGTAGCGAGTGGAAATAATCGTGCGAATCATGTGAAAGCTCAACTGGTAAAGAGCAAGCAGCAGAGAAGTCCTTACGGAAGAGAGTCACTGTATCATCGCGAGGACGTGGATGCCCTTTTCCTGGAAGCTTGCCGAGGTGTGGTGGAAGGGAAAATTGAGGCAGTGGAAGAGTACCTTGCCGCAGGAGGAGATCCTACTAGGCAGCTAACTGAAACGGAAGTGGAAATCTTGGCGAGGCCTTCCGCTTTTGATCCAGGCTTTACTTTGGTTCACCTAGCGCTAAGGTAAGCAAAAAGCAAACTGATTACTTATTACATAAAATTAAATAATTCTGATAGCTAATGTAATTTAATGTATATTTGTAAAGATTCCACCAAGAACACGTGCTGGCCACAGTTCTGAGTCAAGTCGATGACACCTCGCCTGTAGTGAAAAGGGTTCCTCCGTTATCCGCCCCCACAATAGCACTAGACATCCGTCGTCATGCTCTCGCCTCGATACGGTCTCGAAAGGGAAACTTCCAGTGTCAGCACTCCATTGAGATCACCACCTTTGCGTTACCTTCAGAAATCGAAGAACTGCCTTCTGATGTTCAGGAGACCCTCTTTGAAGAAATTCTCGATAAGGATGTACAAAAGGAACTGGAAGATGGACAGATCATCAACTGGTCTGTAGAGCTCACAGATTCTCTCAACTCACGGTTGTACGCCCTTTGGAATAGGAGTGCAGGGGATTGTCTTTTGGACTCTATTTTCCAGACCACTTGGGGCATTTTCGACCATGATGGTGGCTTACGGAGGGTGCTTTATGAGTCATTGAGTGAATCTTCAAATATGTAAGATCAATAAATATTTCATAAAGTTAATAGGTTTTGTTATTACAACGACTTCACTAATTGTTTTTTCTTATTCTTGTGTAGATTTTATCAGCGATGGAAGGAAAGCGAAGCGTTGCTTGCTGGTCTTCTGAACTTTAGTTTGAATGAAACTCAATGCTTGAATGACTTTACCAAGTTGCTGTCCATTGCTGGCAAGCAAGGCTCAAGTTTAGAGCAGCTGCACATTTTTGTCCTCGCCCACATTCTTCGACGTCCTATCATAGTGTATGGAGTTAAGTATGTCAAGAACTATCGCGGGGATGATCTAGGATTTGCAAGATATGAAGGTATAGTGTAGTTACATTTGTACACCAGCAAGTGAAGCCATAAAAACGATTATGTAAACAAGTTTTTTTTTCCATTTTCCTCCATAGGCATCTATTTACCTTTTTTCTGGGAACACTCTTTTTGCTGGAAGTGGCCCGTTGCGTTGGGCTACACCCGTGGCCATTTCTCTGCGTTGGTACCTATGGAGCCTGACTGTGACCCTCTGTCTCGCATCGCATCAGCTGCCCAACTGGACGCTGATGACATCAACTCTCGATGTATCTATCTACCTCTCATCACTTATCAAGGGGACGTGTTGCCTATTCATTTTTTGACAGAGTCTCAGGTATACTTTGCTTCGAATAACTCATCAAATGACTACACGCAAATTTGTAGTATTTATTTGTGTCATTAATTTTTTTTTTTTTTTCATCAGATTGGTAAGGAAGAAATCATCATGAGTGAATGGTTAGATTTATGCTACACTGACGGAGGAATCATGGTCGCTCGTCAACGAATTCCTAAGCGGCCTGCATTAGTAACCCAAATGATGGATGAGTGGATGAAGCACTACCGTAGAATGTGGTACGTAAATAAACAATTTTTTACCCAAAATGCAATGACTAATAATGCAATGTTTAAATGTCTAATTAATTGTTAAATATTTTGAACAAAAGTGATGGCGCCCAAGGTGGATACCTTCGTCAAGGCCCCACAGCCTGCTATTCCAGTGATGGGGAGTCAGAAAACGATTGAGAAAAACTGAGCTATTTACCTAGGAAAAAACGTCGTCGTCGTCACCGCAACCAAAGTCGTAATCGTAATTAAATAAATAAACAAGAATAATAAGTAATTAAATCAAATTCTCGTATATATCTAAAGATATACTTATATACATATAAATATATCAGTGCTTGTAATATATTGATTAGTTAAGTGTACCGTCGTCGTCGTGTAGAAAGAATTAAACTGTCGTGTAAGTCGTCGCAACAAATAAAAATACAACAACAATTTATTCTCTTTTTTGTTGGGGGATGGGAGTAGAGCAAAAAAGATTGAATTTTTCCAAAAGAAAAATATAGATACTTTACTGAGTTAAATGTATTGTATGTATATGTACTACTGTGTATACCTATATATATTGTTAGAATAGTCATTGTGGTCATTTGCTGCAAAGTGTTAATCCAATGTCCAATCAATTTCCTTTTTTTTGTCGTGAAATTTCTCATCTTTTTGCGTTTCAAAATTGAAATGAATTATTTCTACCAAATCATCAAAGAACAAAAATACAATAATCATCCCTGTTATCTTCTTGTCTCGTCTGAAATAATTAATTAAATGAACTGCTGCTCTACTGATATTGATAATTAATGCATAATTACAAATGATCTAAAAAATTTAAATGTCGTTGTTTTATGAAAACATAACGTATTATTATTATATTAAATTTCAATGGAATCAATATTATTATTAATACTACTATTATCATATTTACAACATACTTCTTGATAAATTTAAGCAAAAATATATATCTATATATAAAAAATATAGTTAATTAAATAATTAACGCCAAATAATGACCTGATACCCTGATAAATATAAATAGACATGTACACACAAAGAGAAAAAAGATGCAGAACAACAAAGAGAAAAAGAATTATCCGATATACTACAACTCCGATTATTTGTGTTGTAAACTACTCATTTATTTGTGAAAAAATAACGATAAAAATACATATTATTTTGTGTGGATTATGTTGTCATTTTTGAAGATTTCGAGAGATATTTGGAGAAAAGAATTAAAAGAAAGTTTAGTATTGAGACACAATCAAGTTTAAAGAAAGAAAGAAAAAAACCAATAAATAAATGAATAATGTAAAAAATAACAACCATAATTTTGTGGTCAAAAATTTGGTTTATTTTTCAGACATTTTGTCTGACTGCATTTTTTTCATGTGCATGAAGCAAAAAAACGAGAGAGATGGATGGAAATAATATGCACACACAACATAGTATCTACCCTACTTATAAAAATTCCCAAAGATCACGATATCCTGATCATCGTCATCATCCTATCATGCCCACAAACAACAATAAGTGCAGTGCAGTGTAGAAAACTCGATTTAATGTACATTGTCACAAACGACACACACACACATGTATGCATACATTTTTATATGCATGTCTGTCTGCTCTGGTTTGCTAAAGTAAAAAGGGTTAAATATTTTTCTGTCGGCCTATCTGTCTATTTTACTTGCAATAAAAATTGTGCTTGTGCTTTACTCCCTTTTTGTTAACTTAACCCTACCACCACCATTTTAGTATGTACGCAAGGGATACACACACACACGACTACAGACGCAGACTACACTGCACTACTTCCCAAACAAAATAGCATACATTGTAGGAAAAATAGGAGGACGTTCTTCTCTTCTTGTTCGGGAAAAATATGATGGCGATGATGAGGAAAAACTTTTTTTGTGCAAGAGTTGAGTATGGTATGTATGCTAAAAGTACATACACTGAGAGGTGATCTCTGATGATGATGATGGTCTCTGTAGTTTGCTGGGTCTCTTTGGTCTAGTCTCGGGTTGGTAGTGTGAGAAGTGAGAAAAGTAAAGTAAGAAAGGGTTAGGCGATCTCTCTCTCTCACTCTTCTTCTCTTGCTTGTGTTTGTGGTGCTGTATGGATGGATGGATTGAGAATTGGCTATTACTATTGTTATTATTATTATTATATAAGCAGCAGTACTAGTAGTAGTGCTGGTGAGATGATGTGAGTGAGTCAAGCTATTTTTTTCCTTTGCACAAAAAAATAGTTTTGGTACTACTCCTCATCATCATCATATTTTTCGGCTCTTCGGCTGCTGCTGCTAAAAAATCTCTTGAAAGAGAGAGAGAGACCGAGATAGACAGAGATTTCAAATATTTAAAAATGAAAATAGACTGAAGAAGAAGAATACAAAATATTTCATACTGAATACCAGATATACATACTCTTTTTGGTAAGCAGAGAAGCTATCAAGGTTTGAGAGATGATGGGAAATACTTTTTTTTAATTAAAGGGGAGTAAAAAGTGTGAACAAAATTTTTGTGGAAAAAGATTAAAAGTGAAAATCAAGTCAAAAGTTGAAAACTGATCTTATTACATATTATTTTGCTCATAGGTCCATTTCATTTGAAAAAGTTTAAAAGGGACCATTGAAGTAAGCAGAGAGAGAGGAAGTTTATATTTAAAGCTATTGGGAAATTCTCAAGAGATAAAAAAAAGTACTAAAGCTGAGAAGAGATTGGAATTTGGATTTGTGGGGGTGGGTGGTCGTTGTGGTGAGGGGGAGGGAAAGGGAGTTTTAAAGATTAAGCGATTACTTTGCTGATAATTGATACAATTTGAAATTTCAATCGAAAATCAAAAAAAATATAGTTTGTTCCGTGTAGTGGTGACTGGTGACATGCAAGTGTGCCTTGTCAAGTGAAAACAACTCATTATAGTTTACTGACTTTGCTCGGGGGAAAAAGATACTCCTCTTCATAATTTTCCTTTGGAATACAACATCTTGGTCGATATATCGGCAACATAACTTCATTTAAAAATGGGTAAGTAAAATAAAACCTTTTTTTAAACATAAAACTTCTTCATAAAAAAACCTTATCAGCAAATCCAATGAATTAAATGATTCATTTATAATTTTTAAAAATCAATTTATGTTCCCATTAAACAAAAAAATCTTCTTCACACTCCTCAATATCATGCAAATTTACACAGCAATATCAGATTAGCATCTCTGGGAAAACGTGATAATTGCCAATTAGGAAAGATACAAGATGCCCATTTTTGGAAAAAATTCTGGCTAGTTGACAAAAGCAAACAAAGCAGCTATGACTATTATGCATGTAAATGGGCAAATCTCATTTCCTTTCCATTTGCACCAATCAAGTAGAACTATTTGTTCATTTATCTTGTTCCTGCTGCTGATGGTTAAAAAGGTGCCAAACATATAATAATGTGTATATTCAATATTCATAAATAAATACAAAATGGGTTTTCTTTTCTTTTGCTCACTTCCTGACAAAAAAGTGACAAATCCATACCATCATATCCTCATCAAGTCAAACTTGATAACTTGATGACATACATTACAAAGACGATGTAATAACTTATTTTCAAAAAATTATTTCCGAAAGAAATACAAAATAGTGCAGCATGTTACATCAATAAAAATTTATATGAATTCAAATATAATGATGAATGATATAAAGTAGCCATGTTAATTCCTTATTACATGAAACATCATACTATGTATTCATACCCATTTACCTTTAATACAAATATAGACATACATTTTGAAAAAGTAGTTTTCAGTTTGCACTGTTGTATGCTCAGCTAAAGTACAAGTTGCTACATGCACTTACATCAAAAAAAAGTATCCTCATCATCATAATTACCAAACCAAGAAGTCACCTGATTATGATCAGATTACAATTTTTTATTACAATTTTTGTATCACTGCATATCTGTCTGTACCTACATTTATTATGTGCAAGCATGCACACACACAACATAGGTATAAATTGCGCGTGTACCCCACTTGAATGCGAAAACCCTTTCACATTGATATGCACATACAACATCATAGACTTACATAATTACAGGTGTGTTAGCATACTTACCTGTGTATATTCAATTGAATTGAATTCGATTGAATTGCATTCATGTAAAAGTATATGTACGCAGGTGAGTCACTCAAACTAATAGTAGGAAAAAAACAAAGTACAAAATATAATCAAACCAGAGTAGTTCACTATGAATAACATTAGCAAAAATTCCTATGGTGAACGAGAGCCGTGCCCAGAGAGAAAAAATGACATCATCATTGGCATTTTGCAATGTGGTACTACATTCAAAACAGATATTTAAGATAGATAGCAAATTGCAACGTTGAATAATGTATATATGGCAATGGGGATTTTTTTTACTGGAATGTGCAGTTTTATGATGTGGCTGATGTATATTACTTATGTGTGTGTAAATAACATTTGTCTGAAAATTAACGATAGTTCTCTACATAAATAATGTGCAAATAAATTGCAAATCAATTTGAAGCTCCACTCCAGACTTTGACTTGCTAATTCATAATTCATTATAATCATCATCATCATCATCATCACCTAAAAGTTACGTAACTAAACTGACGTCCTTGTCTTTTTAGGCATAGAAGCATGCTCATAAAAAAAATAAACCTTTTTATCTCATAGTCCTAGAGAGAGAAGCTTGCTGAATGTTTGGCATTGGCATGCCATTTATTATCCTTCTTGAAAAAAGGAAAATGCATGGCATCAGCACAACAGACTTTCATCGGACCGTTTTGTTCGGAGGAACGAAGGATGGATGGTTTGAGTTTTGCGATAGTGGTTGGTTGGTGAGCCAGAGCCGTAAAGAATCAACCATGCATGAATAAATGCATTAATATCAAATTATTATTATGGCGCCACGTGATTATGATTACAAAAACGTTGATGATGATGAGTAGTAGTTATTAAATGATAATGATAACATTATGGAAAAAACGGGAAATGTCGAATTCTTCTCTAATGACTTTGGTGACATTCTCATCATCTCAAAATAGACGGGAAAAAAATCCTTTGTGCCATTTTTTTAAAAGATACCAAAACCAAAAACCAAATACACTTACTTTTTTTTTCCTTTATGATTATTACGTAACATCATGCATTCTTAGCATGCTGATGCTTTACGAGTTTATTTTTTTAGTGCCTGGTTTTATTGTTCCAGGATGATGTCATCACATTCATGTATGTATATATCTCCTCTCCTCGTGGTCTTTTTATAGGCTTTTTAGGTTGTGTGAAAAGCTCTACTTTTATCTCTCTAGGCATTTGTCGGATGAATGGATAGAAAGGCTGTTGACGGATAATAAAAAATGAGCAGCAAAGCAGTAGTGAAGCTTCAGAAAAAAGGCATTTAAAAAGCACTTAGGCATATTTGTATACTTACGTAACGTACAATACATAACCAAAGTACAAGATCATCATGTCATGTCAAAATATCATAATGGCAAAATATGGTGGTGATCTCATTCCTATGCATCCAAATATACTTATGTAGCATACAATAAACTAAACAAGCAAAAAAAATCCTTATCTTCTCAAATACAGGCCGAATTTGAAAATAGCTGGACACACTAAAGAAAACAAACAAGCAAATAAAAAAGTACATCATTTTATGTATAAAACTTGAGTAAATGCGTGTGCGTGCCTTTTACATTACTGCACAGATTTTCCTTATGAAAAAAATGACACAGTTGACATTACTAAAATGCCTTGTTATTACGCGTTTTTTGGCTTAGCGTATTTTCATCCAGAGAGAGATCAAAGAAGATCAGTTTGAGAGAGTTGAGATCAAGCTTTGTTTACACTTCATCTATTTTTTCTGCTAGGAATAAAAATGGGCCATGCGATAAATGCCAATGATGACGATGATGATGGTAGTAGTAGTACCATCATCGCATGGATGAATGAGTTGTCAGTGCCGCAAGCCGAGTTAATTAGTGGACAAAATTTTACAATATATATTTCATGAATGGGTATTTAAAATTTAAAGCTTCCAATTCCAATTTTGTTTTCATCTCTCTCCAAAAAAAAATCATAAGAGACCGGTGGTAGTAGTGATGATGTGATGATGGCGGCAGCATGCATGCAAAGAACAAATTATATAACTTTCACATAAATTTATTTTTACATAAATACACACACGCTTTGTGTAAGTATGTTTTTATATGTTGTAGTAGGTGTGTCTAAGCCAGCATTCATGACATGACATGCAGGATGCAGTAAAGTAAAGTCAGCTCAATTCAGCAGACTTTATACACAAAAAAAGCAAGTCAAGCTCTGTACTTCTTCGGCTAACAAATAATAAAAATAAATGGGCTACTTTACTTGTCCATGTCCATATTGCACAGTGGATGAAGCAGTAAAAATACATAATATGTACATACAACATATACACCAATATAGCTCTACTCTTAGCCCTCACACAAAAACACAACAGAGCTTTTCTTCATTTATTATTAGTTTAGTAGGTCAAACTTTTGTTTTCCATGCAATCGCAATGATTATATGGCTGCTTTAGTACACTAGTACTACTTACCATGTTGCTAGCTTGACTTGACTTGTTTAGTTTATTAGGTATGAAATATAGAGTAAATGGGTTTTACTTGGCTGCAATAACCACATCGTTTTCATATCATTTTCATCGATCTCATCTGATCTCCTCTCTGTTTTTCTTTAGTATTAGATTTACATCATAAATAATAGTTTCCTAGAACAACCATAAAAATATTACGGCTACTGGCTGCTTCTTGAGAGAGAGAAAATATATACATTTTCTCTTCTGGTCATCGTCAAAAAAAACGGAAGCTGGCTTGGATAATGGATATGTTTGGCATGATGGCATTGAGCTGTTCGATGTTCTCTTTAAAGTAAAATGTTCCGCATGGCTTTAGTGATCACATGATTTGATTGCATTTGCTCTGCTGCTAAAAGGGATTATCCATTTTCCCTGATAAAATGATAAGTGATAGATGATAATTTACATAATAAAGTCTGGAACTGATCATGTCGCTGCAGTTGAAATATAAAAGGGTTAAAAGTCCATAAATAGCAGCAAATATAACCACTTGAAAGTAAAGTGGTATAAAAGAGTACAATGGTTTTATTCATAAGAACCCAAGACAAAACCAGTCAGTGTGTCTTGTTTGGAAAACACTCTAAACTGGATAATTATTATAGTTTTCACTTTCATTTTTCATCGTAAAAACGTACTTGTCCGAAGAAATGAACTGCTCGCTTTACGTTTTACGTGACATACTTTTTGACATGACAATAACGACTTTGTCCATTAATACTTCATTATCGACTCTCTCGTTATGGGAGTTCTGTCAAATAAAAGTTGTTTGTTTGGTTTCCTCTTCCAAAAAAATAGTCCATTAACTTTCTCCAAAGTCTCCATATGCTATGCACAACATTAGTCTACCAGTCTACATGCACTTATGTAAATATACAGGAAGGGAACGCTTGCAACGGGTCATCAACAAGCTACTTTTTTCCTGAAAAAAGAAATCGATATATTTGTTCCACTTGCCTGGCTGCATGTGTTAATCTATCCATCAGGTTTTTTTTCAGGCAGTTTTTTTAAAAGATTTTTTTTTCTTTCATTTATGGCACTTTTGTAAATACTGTACTTACTGTGTTTATGTTTTATTTAACCTTTTTACATAATAAAAACCACATGCTTGTTTTCAAGGTTGGTATTCACTATTTATATTTTTGGTCTGGCGAGGCGAGAGCAAGGCTACAAAACAATCAATCTGACCTCCAAACAAAATTAAGGAATTCTAACAGTTTTTTCATTGTTGCTTTGGTATAAAGTGAACGGGTACGGGTGTATCCCTTCAGGGGTAACGTGAGACTAAAATAAGAAATTTAAATGCTTCTTTAAAATGAAGTACCTTTTATGATTATTATCATCGCCTTTAGCACAAAGCTATTACTGACATGTATTATTAATACACTGTCATGCAACCTCTCTTTACCTTACAGCCTCTGGGTAAAAAAAATGTACAAAATATTTTGTAAACTCTTGTCGTTTTTTTCCCGTTTATTGATAGTCAAGTGAATATTTAAATACTATTTTCAAAAATCTAACATGTTTAGCACGATTCTCTAATTAGACCGCAGGGAACACGGTTAAATAAACCTAACCTATTATTATTTTGATGGGAAAGTTGAAAACAAATCCAATACCAAGCAATGTAGGTATTTCAAGAGATTCTCTGGGAGTCAACTGCTCACTTTCGCGTCCAAGTACCTTTGTACTTTTGGTTGGTAGTGGGGCGTGGTTCCGTTTTGGCAAATGCAATACAATCATCAGAACTAAAGAAGTTCAGAAGAAGGAGAGAGAAAAAAACACAACAAAAAAGTATTCTTGTCAGGTTTAATAATAGCAGCAATAATAATGAATTTCCTAACTTGCCAAAACGGCGTCAGTATCCATAATACTCACTAGATTGAGAATACAAAAGGAAATGTCAGAGTGGAAAGGATGATGATGACGACGACGATGATGATGATGATGAGAAATGGTGAGAGCTTTAATGAAGTGATGGATTTCGTGGTTTGTGGCGGTGGAGGTATGACGTTGTGGAGAAAAAAAATGATGAAAAGGAGCAAAGAAAGATGATATGCTCATCAAATACCGCAGCTTCAAGCAATAATTGTTGTGATATGATTATACAGGTAGAATGAAAGAAAAACGAAAATTAATTAGTTCATCTGTTTAATTAGGACAAAGGATGATGATGATATTGAATCGATGATGAAGAAGATCAGTATCATGATGTGAGCTGTATAGCTTTGGGCTTTTTGGAAGAAGGCGGGAGAAAGAAAAAAGATGAAAAGATTTTAAATTAATGATGACATGACATGTCATGTCAATATTATGTGATCTCATCATGTCTAGTCTATAAACCAAATCAAAATATAAAAAGATAATCTTATGGTTCATCATTTGATTTTCTATACAAAAAAAAATCGTGAACAAATCTCATTCTCGACAAACATAATCAGATCAATGAAGTGTGACTGTGCAATGGCAATGCAAAAAGGGATGAGAAAGTTTTTTTTTTCATGAAAGGGTTAAAAATGCATTTACATATTTAAGTGGTTTCTTCAATGTTTTGACTTACATTTAAGAAAAAAGTATTTATTTTGAACTAAAGATAAAAGCTGATAGTATTTGAAGATGATAGGCTATTTTATTTTATATCGTCATCAAATATACCTTTTTCACGATTAAAAATCTTCAAGTCATGATTTTCATGCGGTTAAATGGTTCACGAAAAAGTTCACTTTGCAGATGAGATGAGCGTCCTTTTATTTTATGTGTCAAATTCACAGTGCACTCTCTGTGTGCAAACTGATACACCAATTTTAACTCCTGAATGATTTCACTTTTTTTGATTTTGAAACAAAAAGCTAAAGAAAATTTGTATGTGTGTCAAGTTGGCAAACCAAATATTTTTTTTTTCAAAAACAAAATTGAAAAATACGAAATATTTTTTCAATCAATAATCTATTATACCATATCAAGTCATTTATAGGTTATTTAATTAAATTCACTTTAAAAATACATATTTCATTTTAGAAACATAGAAAAGTATTAAACACTCCACCAAAAGCTGTTTTTTTATCAGTGTCGTTATCACGCTGCTTTGAGCTTATAGTCTTTTGACATGCAATGTTGATAATGCATATGTGTGCTTTTTTCAACCCTTTTTTCTCAAGAAGCTCTCAAAAGCACAAATTTTCTCCGTTTTTTTTCTGCTATTGACTGTCGGTCAGCCCATTTTACTTGTCGGGAAGAAAGGAAGCATGACTATGATTCATTATTGCATTGTCTCTCTCATTTTTATATCCCGGGTGAATAGCATGTAAGCATGCCGCCCGGGTAGAAAAAAAATCCCCAAAATGCATGTATGCCTATATAGCAAATAGGATATAATATTGGATTATTAGAATTTTTTCCTAGGATTAATATCTCCATGGTCAACATTTCCTTCATTGTTTTCTTCACTCTATTCATCTATTCCCATTATTAGTCATAAGTCATCATTTATTCTCTCCTTCTTTTTTTTCTACTCACTGAGCCATCACCCATCCATCATGAAACCGGGTAAAATGCAAACTGAACTAAAAAACAATTGACTATTACAAGAAACACTACATGACGGGTTTTGCCTTGTAAATATTTTACGACTAAATGGCATGGCGACCAGACCACCGACACAAAAGCACACTACAATCGCCATGCACAAAGCCCATTTATTTGATGACTATTCAGATTATAATAATAATATCATCATGTGTATATACTTTTTTTATGCTTGTGTTACATTTGATGATGTTTCCGCCACCAAAAAGGAAAAAAATGCGTCCATGCATGTAGTACACAAGACAAGACGAGGGAGATAAACATGCATTCAGTTCAGTTTTTGCAAAAGACGAGGACGACAAGGGAACACGAAAAAAAATTACATTCATTTTTTACTACCAAGTATACCTATCTATCCATATATTTAAAAGTGCATAAAAATCATCAAATAAGCCCTTCTAACAGAAAAAAATTACTTGATTCTCACGACTATTTTATAAAAGCTACATGAAAAAACAATACGATGATGAACATCATTGTCATACTTACATGGTTTACTGCAAAGATTGAAGTTTAAATGTCTAATTTAAAAAATTGCTTTTCGAACAGTAAAAAAAATTAAATGGGAATAAAGGGTTAATAGCCAAAAAAGAAATTAGCATGTTAAAAACTGAACACAACATTTTTTAAAGCCTGTGATTTTTTTTAAGTGTAGTTAAGTATCATTGACAATTGAACAATTGAAGTGTACTATTTTCCCAAATTCTTCGGTGCGTCTTTTACCAAAAAAATTGTATTGTTCTTGGATATATCTCTTCAAGAAAGACATCTTTTTTTCGAAAACAATAAAACACAGAGTGATTAAACAAACAAATACTGTGAATGTATGTATAAAAAAATACGTGAAAAAATTACCCTTAACTAATTCACCAATTTATCACAGAAAATTGAAAGAAAACATCTTGATTTGCACAAAAAGGCAAAGCGTGCATAACATTCATCATCCATCGCATTTCAATTGTTATACATGTAAAAACGATAATGATAGGAACAATCAAAGACAACACAAGATACTTAAACGGATTTTTTTTTACTTGTTTACTACTTGACTTAATGATTCTCAAGGAAAATAATTATGGTGTCTCTTTGCTAAAGAATGAGTTAAGTTCACTAGCGCTGTTATGTCTTTGAGATTTAAATTAGATTTCAAAAATATATAAATGTTTATATGCGCACCACTCAAACTTGTTCTTTAACTGTTAACATTTTCTCGTATACTTTTTACAACATGATTGTTTTCATTTAAAAAATATTATTGTTTACTCAACCGCTTCCCTCTTCAAATCTCAGTAATTGTAGTAGATATAAACATGTTGCTATAATTACCCTTCTATAATTACAAATTCAAAAAATCTCTAAATCTCAACTCTACACTAATTTTATTTGCACACTTTTAGATACCTAATCAAATTATATTTAAAAAGATCCACAACCCACATTCTTTGTTAACCTATTCATTTTTGTTTGGATACATACAAAAAAAGCCCCCACACAGTTCCCCTGACATGTAAACTCCCCTTTTAATGTTCTCAAAGTACTTTTTCAAAATAATTCACACATAAAACATCATCACCACCACTTGTATGTATCATAATGTAAGTCAAGTGCAGTTTCGTGTGAGCTCTCTGAGTTTCAAAAAAGAGTGCAGCAAATAGCAAGAGACTTTCTCGTACACATTCAATTTTTATTTTACCTGTATGCAAAAAATTTGTGCAAGGTAACAACAGCATATTATATGCAATACTCACAAAACTAAGTAAGCTTGTCTTCTCTCAGTTCTTCTGCTTGTCAGTATAAACCCAACACACACTCACATAAATCGATGATGATGACAATAATGGATCATATTCATCGTCATCATCATCATAATATTGACGTGTTGTTTTCTCTCTCCTCTTCATAGTTGTGTGTGCAGTAAAAAACATTATTATTTGCAATTTGCAATACAGGAAAAAATATTTAGTAGAGAACTGCTGCTCGTGTGTCTGTCATGTCGTTTTGTGTGATAAGTCAGTTGAGTTGTGGAGTAGTGCCGACTGCGACTTGACAGTCTCTATTATTTTCCTTGTTGAGTTTGCAGAGTGTATATCTTCTTCTTGTGAGTAAAGCGAAATGAGTGGATTTTTGCAGTGAAATTCAATTTTTTTAAAAACCCTTTTCATCTCAAAATCTTCACATCATATTATCCTGTGAATTTTTTTAGACTTTTGTGGTTATTTTTTATCCCTGTGGTCAGCTAGCGCAGCATGTGTAATCATAGTGTGTATGCAAATGTGTGAAACGAACAATAAATAAAAAAACATTGAAATTTGTGCTGAGCAGTGAGCAGTATAAAAAAAACAGCCTATATATCAAATTTTATTTTGTTACCGTGAAAAAATATACCGTTCTCAGGTGTCAATTTCCATTGAAACGCAACAGACAGCACAACAGCAGTATATTATGGCTGGTTGTCATGACGACGATACATATGTAGTTTTATATGCTATACTTATACTGTAATTTGATATGCTTGTCTTGCTGACCTGAACACAAGAATATTATTTCGGTTGTGACATTTTTGGTTATATTAGATTACAATTAGTCTATGCAGGTGTTGGTGTCACGGGTTGTCAATTTTGAGGGGGCAAATTGAGACGAGATATATTTTTTAGAAAAATAAAAGTCTCCCATATTTTTTTTTTGTAAAACAATGAACAAGTATTGAGTTACATGGTTACAACAGATCATATCAAGTAACTTATATATACACAGGACACCAAACCAAAAGTCGCATACCAATTGTTTTTTTTGCCAAGTGTAACTTTAACAATAAAAAAAATAGATGCAAAGTGGTGATAACAATGTAATAATGTTGTAAAAAATGATAATAATAATATGGATGAATGTTGTTGATATGATGATGGTATTACACAAATACATATTTTTTGTGAGAGGAGCAGGACGAGGATCATCATAATGATGAGTGCATATTATCTCCTCAGGATTGAGTATAGCAAGCATACATGCATATAAACAGTAGACAATTTTTTTGCGGATTATGTAACAAAATATATTATTGTTTGGTGCCGAGTTGGGAGTAATTTTTTTTTGGAGAATGGAAAAAAAGTATTTCTAATTTGATAGGAAATGGATGATGATGAGTATGATGAGAAGAGGATAAGGTATGTTACGTTACGTGTGTTTTTTTGCTATATACTTTTTTGGCAAATTTTTTAGACAAGACGAAAAAAAAATGTTCCCATAATTTATTATATGCGCTTTGTTAATTTTTGCCTGGTTAGTGGATTAGATGTATATGTAATGTGTATACATATTTATATATGAAAATGATATACACAAACGTACATAATATTAAAGTATTATTACATTTTTATATTATCATCTCCTCATCGTCATAGTCATCAACATCAAGATAAGTACGCGATGTAATAATGTGTGTGCGCTATGCTTTCGAGTTGAGTTGAGGAGAAGGAGAATGCTTGCATATTTATGCATGCCACACGTTTTTTAAAAAGTAGTAAACCAAAACCCTTCTTGCTTATAACCCTTTCTCTTGTTGTCTTGTTCTTGTATTGCTGTATTGTGATCGGACGACGGCAACGCAACGACGGGATGTGAGCTTGATGGGTATTCTTTGTAAAAAAAAATGGTTTGCAGTATAGTTTATTACCTTTTTGCAGAAGAAGTGCAGTGTGCAGGAATTTAAAAACAGTAGTCAAGTTTAACTCAAGTCAGTTTCAGTTCTGTTTCAATTTGTAAAAATTCAATTTGTCTCACCGGTGCGCGGTGGTTGGTGTGTGTGTGGTGGAATCTGAGGCAGGAAATATTTTTACCTAATACGGAATGTATTCAAGTGCAACTTTTTGAAATTGAAAAAAGTGCGTTGGTGATAATAGAGTGATCAATCTTATGTATTTTCTTGTGCTGGGTTTTATTTTGCAAAATCTGGAAAGGCAAAACTTGTAAACTTGAATTGAAAGCAGTAATTTTTAAAAGTATTATTTTGTGAGGAATATTTAAAGTTCAAGAGATTTCGTTATTGCTGTTCATTTTGCATGCATAGTAGCTCATAGTTGTCATTGTCATCATCCACCCCCGCAATTTTTCATGTTGTTTTGTTTAACTCCACTGATTACTTTTTTAGTTTGAAAAAAATAATCTCACAATGAGAACAACAAAGTTGCTCATATCATTTTTTTCATGCTTTATGGTTATTATTAGAAAGCCGGATATAAAAATGTCACAACTGACTTGAAATAAAAAGAAACTAGTTTTTGTATTTTTTTGAAAAAACTAATCTAAACTTTTACTCCACCTTTGACTTTGGCAAGTGACCTTTCAACATCGAGATGATAAAATAGCTTACCTTGATTATCAGATTATTCAATTTTACTAAATACGGTAATATTTTTTCTAAATATAATTACTATCCAATCTCGTCACCGTCATATCATATCACATTGCCTTTATGAATATTAATGTTCTTACCTGTATCATACCGTACATTTTGTTTTCATATAAAAGTAGCATAACGACCTTGATTTTTGATACATGTACTAAAAATTCCGCATCACACGTGACGTGTGTGCGTTTTCTATTTCATTCTCCTTTAAAGTGACATACCGAAACGTTTTTTTTTTTTTGCTCAACAAGTCAAGATGACGATGAGATGATGACAAGCGACAGGTGTATAATTTTTATTTTTGAGAGTATATATGGCAAACGGAAGGGATTAATTAGTGTGTGCGTGGGTGGATAGCTTAAATTGCCTTTTGCTGAATGTAATCAATTGTTTCTATTTTTACGCCACTGCTGTGTACATATTCATATTATTATTCTAAGCACGCGCATTTCTCCGCCACTACCAAAACAAGTCTATTAAGAATTTTTATGCATCCACCACATCTAATTTTGATAACCTACATATTATACTAATATATTTTTTTATTCAAGGACCTGCACCATATGCACACAAATTTTATAACACACACACTCAGCAAACAAAAACGTATGCGTGTGGTTTTTTTTACTCTCTTAATGAAAATGAATTGACAAAAAAAAGTTTCCAATTGGCATATATTTTTTATTGCAAAGTCACAGTCACAAGCATAAAAAAATACGTATATGCAAAGTAGCAACGAAATTGTTTGCATAAGTCATTCTTTTCACAGAAAAAAAAATGTCCATTTGTCCATGAAATATTTTTTCTCTAAAAAAATTGTTGTAGTGACAACAAAAAAAGTACTCAGCATACTAAAAAAAATGACTGAAGTGACGATGGTAGCTATTTGGCATAGCTATTTAGCAGGAGAAATTATTATCATTTGTCGTCGTGTGCGCACTGCGCGCACACAAAGCACAAAACAATCCTTTCCTTTGCAACAGCTTTGTTTGCTGCTGCCGTGCCGTGGTATGGTGGTGATATAGCATAACAATGAGTAATGAAATGCAACAATGGTTTAAAAAGTAAATAGCAGAGGTATGTGGAGGTAGGTAGGGTGGAGTGGTGCTCAGCTTTTTTCATTGTTTTATCGTTTAACACAACTATGCATGCATACCAGAAAATGTGCTAATTAGTGAAGATCCTCCTTTAAAAACAGATAATTAGCGGAATGTGCAGTTATTTCGGTTGTAGTTGGTGCAGGTGCATGGTGGTGAACTGAACAATAGTGAGCAATGTCATTAAACTACTAAAGTGACTCAAGTGAACATTTAACCCCAGCATAGCACCGCCGTCAATAAACCCGTCTCATAAAAATGAGGACAGATTTTTCAACAAATAGTGCAAACTTGTCTGCAGCAGACTGTGTCGACAATGGAGGAGATTACCAAAATCAGAAAAATAATTCAATGATTAGGAGTAATGGACATCGCATGACTCCCCAAACCCCTACCCCAACTAGTGGGAGTAGTAGTGATCACGGGGGTGGTGGCAGTAGTGTTGGTCATGGGGGTGGGGGAAGGAGTAGCCGTTGCAGTACAAGTAGCAGTCAACGGGAACTTGTGATGTACGAGTTGGATGCAAAGGATAAAAGTATAAATGTTGTGATAAAAAATGGTCACATTGTTGCGGGGGAGGATACTCTGCCATTCAGGAGAAATAGAGGATCGCAAACACATCTTAACCAGTTCGGGGATGATCCTCATAATAATAATGAGAGGAGGAATTTGATTGGTAATTTTTCAGACACAAAACAAGTCAAGAGAATACTTTTGTTTTAAAAACATTATTCATAGTGCGTGGCTGATGATAATAAAAAAACTCTGGAGATACATACATTTTTATGCATGTCTAACGTTTATTTTTTTCGTCTTGGCGAAAAAAATCCAACCATTTCTATTCTAATTTTGTCTCAGACTATAATATTTAATGATTATGGTTATTGCTGACGAGCGTCTCTCCGAAATATAAATTTTGTATGGAATATAAATACAAATGAATGGATAATGTTTACTGTTTTGTTAGGAAGATACGATTTTCTTGGAAAATCTCATTTTCAGTTGTGTAAACCAGGAAAACAACGAGTGTTCGTTTTGAAAAAATCTCGTCTTCTTCATTTCATACAATTATAAAAAATGGATTTGATTTGTTCATATATTTTTGAAGAGGAACATGAAAAATGTTATGGTATAATTTTGGAAAAAATGCTGATAAGGTTTTGAAACAATTTTTTATGATTCTTTAAAAAGAAATTTAATTTTTAAATATTTTTTTTTGTGTAGGTAAAACAGTTTGTGTAGCTTGTAAAAAGAAATGTTCGGGAGAAGTGCTTCGAGTTCAAGACAAATATTTCCATATTGCCTGTTTCAAATGCAAAGGTAAGTAATATGTGGCAAAAAATGAGGGACCAGTATTTTCGCCCATTTTTTCATTAAAAACTAAATTTTGTGACTGGATATTTATTTTGGGCGTGGTTTAGTCTGTGGGTCTTCCTTGGCACAAGGCGGCTTCTTCCTGCACGAAGGTGACTACTACTGTACCTCGGACTACCAGCAGCGCTGGGGTACCCAATGTGGTGCCTGTGGCAGATATGTCGAGGGAGAAGTGGTTACGGCCCTAGGAAATACGTATCATCAAGCCTGTTTCACATGCGCCCGGTGTCGCAAGCCGTTCCCCACGGGAGCTAAAGTGACCGTCGCTGGTAGGGAAGTGCTTTGCCAACGATGTGTCAGTATTCCCGTTGGACATATTCCCGGCTCGCCAATTCAAACCTCAGTTACCACCACACCTGCTGCCATACCAGATAATGCACGTAAGCGAGCGAAAAAACCCCAGTTATTTCCGTTTGTTAATTGTGATCAATAGTTGATCAATTACTTAAGTACATATTTATTTTGTTGTTGTGGTAAAGCTTGTGCTGGATGTGGACAAGAGTTGAGGGACGCGCAAGCTCTGGTGGCGCTGGATAAGCAATGGCACATTTGGTGCTTCAAGTGTAAAGCTTGTGACACCATTTTACATGGAGAGTATATGGGAAAGTGAGTGGATTTTATAAATTACGTATAAATGAAAAGTCAAATTTTGAAAAAGCTCTTTTATCGTTCAAATAACAAGGGATGGGGTTCCATACTGTGAAAAGGACTATCAGAAAAGTTTTGGTGTGAGGTGTGCATATTGTAATCGATTCATCTCTGGCAAAGTACTTCAGGTAATAAAAAGCAGAATAAAATGTTATGGATTTTTCTGTCTGCAAGATAAATTGGCAACACAGTTTTTAAAATTAATGCTTTAAATTTGGTTAGGCCGGTGATAACCACCACTTTCACCCAACATGCGCTCGCTGCACCAAGTGCGGAGATCCCTTTGGGGACGGAGAAGAAATGTATTTGCAGGGGACTGCCATTTGGCATCCAAGATGCGGTCCAGGGCCTAATGAAAATGGGACCGTGCTCAATGGACTTGTTGAGAATGGACATCCCATTGTTGTTGAGGACCGGCCAGACTCAAAGTTGGATCATAGCTGTTCCGTTTCTGAAACACAAGTATGTAGACGATGAGACAAGAATAAAGATTGCAGCTTTTTTAGATTGATTTTTAAAAACTAGAATATTGAATATGAGTGAAAATTAACTAATCTTTCTAAAAAAAATAATAGCTAAGGAATTTGTTCCTTAAATGCATGTGTGAGCATTGTCGTTTTTATCAAAAAGTAGTTAAATAATTTATTTCAAATAGTTGAAGTACATTTGAATTTGATTTTTAAATTAAGAAAACTATTTTAAAGTTTGTTTGTATTTTTTTGGTTTATTATTAGTTTTATGAGTTATTGTTATTATTTGTGTGTTTGGTTGGTTTCGTATAGTTTTCTTTACGTTCGCGAACCCCTTCGCTAAATGGCTCTTTGTACTCGCCATTTAACAGCTTGAATCGTAAGGTTGGTAATTATGAATTATTTGATTATTTTTATTTGATTTTGATTATAAAAAAATATTATTCGTTTTTGTCATTTGTTGTGGTGCTGATTTAGTGTTTATCCAAAAATCCCATTTATTTTTTGATGGAGTATTTTTAAAGACGAGAGCTTGGTTGGTATTTGGCTGAGAATTAAATAATGATAGATTGTGTAATTAAAGCGATTCATTTTACCCCAAAAAACAAACCCATTATCATTTCCTATAAGTTGTAATACAATAGCATTTTTATTGCCAATTGTTTTTTTTTCTGTACTACCAAGCATGCATGATAGACCACATGGTGTAAACGTGGTTAAGTTAACATTAAAGTAGCGTGGCTAGTTTCTAAAAATTGCTACTTAAATTAAACGCTTTTAACTCTGTCACCGTTCAACAGTCATTTTTAACTATCTGATTTATTCCCATTGAAATGAATAATCACAATCACTACTTTCAAGGGAGGGGGGGAGGTCGGTTTGAGTTGGGGATTTACCAATTGATACTCTTTGAGCTGCGTATTATTTAATTTCGACGAAAACATAATATTTTACTGGTGATATTTTGGAGAGGAACTTGTTTATACCGTTAATTTGAAATGCTAATCCACCGCTAACTTATGAATAACGGCATGGGATTTTATTGAGCCACGTCAAGAAGATGAAACGAAGAAGAAGCTTAATGGGCTATTGTGTAAGAGGTGTGCTCTAACTCAGTTTGTGTTTGGACTTACAGTACTCTGGATATCGGACGAGTAGCCCTGGGCTTATTCTCCGCGAGTACAAGTCTCCCTACGGGGATGACATTACTCGCATCTACACCTACAGCTATTTGACAGCAGAGCCTACCCACGGCTACTTGAAGAAACCTATCGACCCTTACGATAAACCACCTACCTCGCCCCACTTCCATCGGCCACCTAGTAACTGTTCTAGAACGAAACTGCAGCTGTCAAAACAGGGCTCCAAGAGTGGCATGAAGGCGATGGTGGAAAACCTCGTTTGTGAGACCCCACGACCCAAGTCTCCTCACATGAACAATGAAGAGCCCATCGAACTGGCTCACTTCCCGGGCGCAAAACCACCAAAACCCGACGAGAAGCCGAAAATTGAAAGGGACGATTTTCCAGCACCACCGTATCCATACACAGATCCAGGTAACATATACAAAAACCACTGATTATTTAATTGGCAAGGGTTCAAACTTTCCAGAAATGTGGCCTCATTTAAATATATATTATGTTTCATACAGAACGGCGGAAAAGATGGTCAGACTCTTGGAAAGGTGTGTCTGCGTCCGAAGATGAGGACGAAACTGACACGGTCTTCAAGCCAGAAGATGACCCAAAGCTGAAGAAGGAGGAAGAAGAGCTCTCCAAAATAGCTACGGGCATTGGCAAGGTCTTCCTTCAAAATGTCAAGGAACGGGAAAAAATCCGAGCTTGGAAAATGTCACATTTGGACCCAC
This sequence comes from Entomobrya nicoleti, assembly GCA_034695465.1. Taxonomy (NCBI): domain Eukaryota; kingdom Metazoa; phylum Arthropoda; class Collembola; order Entomobryomorpha; family Entomobryidae; genus Entomobrya; species Entomobrya nicoleti. The sequence continues at coordinate 47,064 of JAQFZG010000003.1, forward strand.
GCAATGCATCACGCACACCATCCGCCGCCAAGGAGCCAGCACTCAAGTTGCGATATGACTCGCCTCACAATGCTTGTATGAACTATAACTTAAACTTTAAACGTTTTAAACGTCACCATTTAAAGGTTAAGTGCGCACGTTTGCATGATCTGAGTGTGGTTAACTATGACGAGTTTTTTCAATTCTAAACAGCGCCATCTAGAAATTTGGACCATCCAAGGCCCTGGGAAGAGGATGAAATTGATCGATGTTCCAGCTACAGATCATCTGTCGGCCGGTCCGTTGGTACCATTCCAGCTTACAATGGTGCGTTAATCCTTCCTTAAAAAATGGGGAAACCCATGGTTTTTGTACCCATAATTGTATATATTTTTTGGGAAAACTTGGAAAAAACGGGGTCTTTTTTTTCTTTTTATTCCTTTTCATATCATTCTCCTAAATCATTTCTCTGTCAATGCTAATCATTTCCAATTGGCTTTGTGAATCGAAACACTATTTTCCTGAAATGCATGATTACTTTTTTTTCGTAAATATAATCTAATTATCATATGATTTTCTGATGTTAATGATCTTGGAGGAGTAATGTGTTTTATCTGTGAATGCTATCATCAGTATTGATTATTTTCACACTTTTATTTTTGCCGTTTTCACTTTCACGCAAACCAAAAAAGGACGTTGTTTTTTTCTTCTTTGAAAGTTTTTTCTTTTCTTATTTTCTTGTCTGTGAACTATTTTATTTTTATTAACAAAAATTATTTTGCATGTGGTGTATGGTGTGGTTTGAATTGAATAAAAAAACTATTAGTCGTCTCATCTCTGCGAACAGCGCCTAAACCTGGCTACGGTTTGAAATCTGCTACGTTACCCGCAGCAGGTCGAAATGGTGGCCCAGCTGGAATGATTGTAAGTATTATTTTTTTGTGTTGCAATTTTTTTCAAAAAAAAAACAATTATTTGCTTTTTTAATAATTTATTTCACTCTAAATCCGAATCACATTTTAGTTTATTTTTTGAAATTGCCTCTAAAATGGTGAGAAAATTTTACTAGTTAATTGATCTAATTACCTAGTTTTATTGCATGGCCTTTTTAAGTAAATTTTTACACTGCTTTTTGTGTTTTGCTATAAATTTTTGTGGGTTAAATTTTTAAAAATACATGTACATTCGTGATACTTATGTATAGCCAAAAATAGATAAGCAGTAGAAATTATTAAGATAAGCTTGGTTATTGTAAAACTGTGTGTAAAAAGTTAAGTATTTAGAGTAGCTATATACAATAATATAATTTTTGTAGTTAACGCAGCGCACCTACCCAAAACTACTTTTCTTAAATGACAGATTTCAATTTTTAAAGAGGGGAATATTTTTGGGGCGGGGGATTTTTTTGAAAAAGAAAAAGTCTGATTAAAAAAACTGGGGTCCATAACTGTTTCATGTCGTGTATAAAAAAAATGTCACGTGTGACGTGTACAAGATTTGTTGTTGTTGTTACCTTTCAATGACCATCTCGATACTTTAGTGGTAAGCTCGTTGAGGCAAGCACCGAAACCCGGCTACACTTTGGCTCCAAGATCTCACACCTTCAGCAGTGTTGGTGGTGCTTCCAGCCAAGCTGCTTTGACCGTAAGACTCCAACTTTTTGCCCCTTTCTCTAAAAAAAACGTTAACTATAATAAGCAAGGGTTATCATTGTAGAGGTGTAGTTTATATCTGTGTAAAATAATGTATATCTTGTTGGGATGATGCTTGGGATGAAAAAATTAAAAATATGTGTAGTCCAATTTGTGAGGATGTTAGAGACAATGGCTCTGGAATGGTTAATTGCTTTTGGGACTGCTGCTTAATTTTGGGAATCATTATAGTACTAGTGCATTCTCTGCTGCAAGAAAATAAAAAAATAGTTAATTAGAAAAGAGGCAAAATACAAATATAAATCTTTAAAAAATATATATACAGTTTTATTGAAATGAAGGATATCATGTAGTTGTGAAATAAAGGTAATTAGAGTGAAATAATAAAGTTTACTAGATGCGCTACGATAGATTTAGCATGGAGGTTCGAAGAAAAAAAATGTAATGAAATTATTAAATGAAATGTAATAATATTTTGATTGAAAATTTATTTACAGGCGGACTACCCGTTTGGAGCAATGGGAGAAAAGACACACAGTACCGAGTTTAGTAGTGCTCGTTCTGACAGTGAGTTTAAAATACAAAACTATACTTTGGAAATGCATGACAGAGTTGATATTTGATGGAAGTTGTTTGCTAATTTTTATTTTTAAGTCTCCACCGGATCCATCACTGAAGCTGATCGACGAGCTTTGGTAAATCCGAAAATAAAAGGAGACACAATTCTATTCATTTTTTATCAAGAAAAGATTTAAAATAAATGTTTTGATTGGTTATTTTTTGAAGGGTGCTGACATTCGAAGTTCAACCACATACACAGGCGGCTTTCGCTACCCATCTGCAAGCCCGCACCTTCGCCGCTCCCTCCCAAATATGACCCCGGTCATGTCTACAGAACCACTCAAAGTGTATCCATACCATTTACTGATGACCTCCAACTACCGTCTGCCCGCGGATGTGGACCGCAATAATTTAGAGGTACATTCAACATTAAAAACCTTTAACGAATGCATTACTATTTTAGTTTATGTTTGAATATTAATTTATAATAATTTTGTCTTGATTATTTTTTTTTTTGCAGAGACATCTCAGCGACGCGGAATTCGACGCAATTTTCCACATGTCCAGGGTAGAATTTTATCGACTTCCTGGTTGGCGCCGAAATGACATGAAAAGACGAGCAAGGCTTTTCTAACGACTCATCCCTAGATATATTTATATATTAACCAATTACTACGTAATTTTAAAAACTATACCGCTTTACCACAAAAAATGGTTAATTAATTACCATAATTACTAAAAATAGTTAATCTAGTCTCTCTCATCCATCTCTCTTTTTTTGACACTGGCACATTCACTACTGCGCTTTCTCTGCAAAACAAAAATCAGCAAACTTTTCAACGAAAATTCTAAAAAAAAATTGGTGCGTCCCGAAGGAATAAAAGAACATTTTTGTTTTGTTTTTTCTTCTCTAAAAAAAATATTTCAGCTTTTCAAAAACCAAGTTCCTATTTTTAAAACTTAAGGTGTTTAATAATTTTAATTACATTTTATTTTAATGTATATATTTTTAGGCTTGTTTATTCACATTATAGTTTGCTTTAAAACTACTGCACTGCTTATATCTCTACTTTAACGCATGTATTTAATTTACTTATTAGTTTGTTAATTTAATTAATTTTTATGTACTACTCACGACTCACAAATTGCCTTTTTACCCAAAAAGGCACCAACAATTTGTGAAGAACAGAAATCCGAAAGAATGCTATTTAACAGGTGGAGCGTGACAAGCAAAGCTATATAAATGCTAAATGCTGTACGCTAATCCATCTTTATGTACATAGGGCCCTCTTTTTAGAGGGTCACCTTAGAAAGTAGAAAAATTAATAAATAGACACACCTCATTTCTATGATTAGTTAGTTTAGATTAATTAAGTTTAGTCCATTTTATTTTTTAATACTAAATTTGTTCTTGAGTTGGTATGTTTAGAGAGGTCACATGTCACCACATGTAAAAAAAATTAAAAGTCAACTTGTTAAAATAACAGCTTCAATTGAATATGTAGGCAGCTTTGGAAAATCAGATTTTCAAAACAAAAAAATTGTGCAAAACCCGGCAGCTATGAAAAAATGATTAATTGCAGCTTTTTGCAACTCAAAACAAATAGAATAACCTTTAATTATCATTGAATTTAAAAATGATTTGAACAATGCAGTTTACTAACTACCCAACCAAGAAAAAAAACCAACCATTATTATGTTTTGTAGTCATCATTAATAACCCAGTCAACAATTCAGAGAAAAAATGAAAAGTATTTTGAACAAAATAGTCAATTCGTCGTCCTCGTCAAAAAAAAACAAAATAGTAAAAGCCAAAAAAACTAACCAACAAATTTTAATTTTCTTTTCACAATATAATGATTATAACGCAGCTAAACGCAGATTATTTGGACGCAGATATATATCACATTTTTTTGCTTTTGCTAACGTATGTACGCAATATGCAACTCGAACAACAATTAATTGACATTATGTAACTACCGTTATAATAATTACGTACATTCGGTAAAAACAGGTATTTTTTTTTTGTTTTAGTGCTTTTAGTTTTAAATGGACACATCCACGTAAAACCATATATTTGAATAATAATTAGTTAGATAGGTGAAATTAGTTAAGTACATACCTTAAAGGTATTTAATTGGATAGTTGGAGAAGTAATGGATTGTGGTAGCTTAAATGCAACACACATTACAGTGGCGAAAGCAGCATAATTGTTTGAATAATGTAAAAACTTGTTACTATTATTGTCGACGGTTTTTAAATAAATAATTAAGTTTTAACTTTAGCGAGACTGAAGAATAGTTATTAAAATTTAGTTAACAGTTTAGGGTTTACTTTATCCAGGTTGATATTCAGGTTTATTTAAATGTCGTGTTAAAAAAACGTTATGCATGGGTGTGTGCTTGCGTACATGGGTAAATGTGTGAGTGATTAGATTTGATTTGCTTCACAATATTTTGATAAAAAAAAATTAACCTTATCTTTCTATAATAATAATGTGTTCTGGAAAAAGGAGTTAAAAATAGATTAATTTTTTTGTTGTTTTATAAAATTTCAGTAAACTTTACTGAAAAATCATAGGCAAAGTATCAAAATATTAATTAAGGATATAAAAACGTACTATTATTATCATGCTAATTTTAATTGTAATTATATTGGATAAGATAAGTTTTCCAAGCTGACCAGTTTCACAAGAAAAGCCTTGTTTCGTACTTTTTTTGTACGCAGTGAGTGGACGCAGTTACAGTCAGTTGGGTGGTCATCAGTAAAAAGGGTTTAAAAAATATCTGAAATGTCGCTACTAATAAAAAAATTAATATCCAATTCAAATTTTTAACAAGTAAGTTACTTTAGCTAGCACTTAAATTGGCAGCCAAAAACCTGCAAAAAATATAATTCAAGAGACCGCTCTGCTGACTTGACTTTAAATATATAAAAACAATTAACTAAAATTCGTTTCTACTGCTGCTATATTAATATTATACAATTTATAACAGTATGTAAATTAACAGATTTTAAGGTTATTGCTGCCAAAAATTAAAAACTATTTGGTTTTTTGATACATTCAAAAATTAGATTAGGTGACTAATTAGATTAACTAAGAAAAAAACTTTAAGGAGCTGAGCAAGTTGACTGCTGTGTTTTACTCTGATTGTTGTTGTTGTTGTTATCTTTTAAAAAAATTAATGGACTTTTTGTGACTTGGATATAAATAGATTATGTAAGAAGACAACTAAAGAAAATTTCAACTTTTGCCTTAAAAACATGAATAACTACTACTTACGCATTAAATAAAATTATGTAAAAATAAATAAATAAAGGAACATCTTCAAAATGAATAAAAAAGCACAGATACAGTTTTAAGCACATTACATACAGAACAAAAGTAGTTACCTGAACAAGGTGTTGATAGAATAGCGATAGAGAGCTAATTAATATACAGATATCATATATATCAGATCAGAGTGGATAATTAATAATTATTGATTAAAATTGATATTATTATTATTGGCAAGAGAATATTTAGAAAGACAAGTAAATAAAATTGTACTAGGATTTCTACAATGGACTATTATACAATTATACAATGAATACACTACTTTACATATGCATCATCCAAGATAATATATTGAGTAACTTTAAGAGATTTAACCAACTTTACAATTTAATATTTAGTGCTACATTATAAGTAAATCTATCTGTTATTACGGCAACTAGAGTTAGTAAGCAATAAAAGGGTATGATTGTTTTTTTTTGGTTAAGTTCTAAAAATCTAAAAAAAATGTTGTGCTGCGATTTACTACTATTACCATTTATTATTAATAAAACTATAGGCTGAGTGGTGGCATGAGGATTTTTTGTGACGTGGAATGGGGTCATTTTTTGGCAAAAAAAATAAATAATTATACATATTATTGTGGATAAGGCGAGTAATGTGAAAAAATTATTATTACTATCTTGATGATTGTTTTAAATTGACAAAAAGTAATAAAAAAAATTGCTGTTGCTAAGGATTTCAAAAAAAATTGAAGATTTGTACAATGATTTTTATTACAGAAGCATTGCATCTACTAATTTTCATATTTTTTCATATCGACGACATAATCCTGGTCGATGGATAATTTGGTTGATTACTTTGGGCGTGTTGAATTTAAAAAAAATACATTTCGATTAAACAAATTACATTCTTAAAGCTTTCCAAAAAAGAACGTCTCGCATTTCCCCTATTTATCTCCAGTTTCATACGTCATGACCTAAACGTCATTTTCTACGATTGCCTGTATTTAAACTTATCTAATGGAGTTCCAAAGTTATTTTTTCCCCTAAATGGTTGATAAATGTCATTTGAAGAAGTTATTTTAACTTTTACAACAGCGAAGCGCAATATGTTTTTTGGTCAAACCGACACTGTAAGATTGATGATTACTGTGATATTTATTTTTTGCGAGAAAACAATGTGTTATTTTAATCGTGGATTAAAAAATCAAAATTCTGCATAAATTCTGGAGATATATTGGGAAAACAAGATTAAATTTGTCTGGCGAAATATTTGGAAAGCTGCCTAATATCACAAAATTATTCGACATGCTATAACTACCGAAAACATTCAACCAAGTTTTTGATAGAAGTGTGCGCTAAAAGAAAGCAATCAGAAAGCAAGAATATAATTCAGATTCTACAATAAAATGTTTCTCTACCTATTTAGGGCCCATTTAACTAACTTTGTGGTTCCCCAAGATTTCTTTGCATTCTAAATCTGATACAATCAACAGAAACCTCCTGATTCCTAATATATACACCTTTGCTCTCAGTACGATTGAAATTGAAGTATCGTTTGTGTTAGAGAAATTTGATTATACTAATTTGTAATTGTAACATTTTTACTTTCTATTTACACAGTTAGTTAGACACATCCGAATGTTTATTGTTGTACAAATACTTATATGTATGTTCCTGTATTCAAGAGGTTCTCCGAGCGCGTCTCCCATTCAAGCACGTTGAACGTTCCTACTCAAGTTCTTCTCACCGTTCTTATTCTACTCTTTGTTCATCTAAATCTCGTCCGAGCACTAATTCATCTCATTGAACTCATCTTACAACCTGACCGTACCTACCTTAGAAATACAATATTATTGTAAGGTTTCACCGTCAGTTGTCGTTGCTGCATTCTTTGTTTTCAAAACTGACAACAAACGTTATAAATCAACCATATGTGATATGGCACTGCTTGAATAAACTCAAGGAACTGGATTTTTCGTTATTTCGAAAAGTCGAGTTCAGTTGGAGTTAATCTACCCAGTTAAGTGAAACCATATATTTTCCTACTCTCTGAATTATAATATTTTAGCAATTATGATTATACTTAAATGGCCTAATTAAGAAGATTTTAATTTTTGATCAGTATTAGCAGAACTGGAGTCCAGCTGATTGCTTCTGTCACGACTTTTCAGTGTTCCAGCTAAACAACAAAGTAACAAAAACTGCTCCAACCAAAAGGTGTTAAATAAGGTCATACCGCAAATCGGTCAGCTGGATTGTTTCCTCGTTAAGCAGTTCAATTATTACATTCAAGGCGGGTAATTCATACTGACTCGTACAGTAAAAGAGTTAGCAAATTATATCCAAATAATATATTACTTCACTTCACTACCTTGGGCTATTTAAAAAGTTATATTGATATTTTTAGCTTAAATTTATTCTAGCTCAAACAATCATCGCAGAAATTCGTAAGTTTCATCATTGTGGGTTTTCCAAATCAACCAGAATATTTCTCAGCTGTACAGTCCAACTTCAAGTTTAACTATCTAAGGTATTTAGTTATTGAAAATTACTAATTATAGTTCTAATGAACATTTTATTATTTATACTATCAATGTAATCTATTTATCACGTGAGGTAATTTTTAAAACTAGTGTTCATTGTAAACTTTGACAGCGGCTTCCTACACAACAGCAAACGCAGTAGACATTCCAGAAAGGTTACACGTTGGTCATTTCATCTGAAACAGCATCCATGTGATAGTCATGATGGCAAGGAATCCATTTGGAGGAACTTTTGGTTGGGCCATGGTGGCCACCATTTTGTTTCTTGGGATAGCGGTGAACCCTGTGGATGGACAGGATGATACCACCTGTGGCTGGAGCGATTTTGCAATCGAGTCGTTCGCCAACTATGTGGGGTAAGATTTGTTTCAATCTCAATATATTTATATGACTTGTTTATGATATGGCACAGTTGGATGAAATAGCCGTTTAATATTGGAACCTTTTATTATTGTTGTGACATTTAGAACTTACCAAGTGCCTCTTGAGGATTGTATCGCTCATCCAATTGAGTTTAAAATTATGATATTTTCGGGGGCCATTTTGTGTTGCATTTTCTTCATAATACCTTGTATCCTGTTTGCGTACACCATCGCTTCTCACTTCCAGGATAGAGAGGACAGGGTGGAGCCATTCGTTCTAATCATGCTTACTGTTGTCAACCCTTTCATCGAATAAGGCGGCTGTTGAAATTGAAGATGTGTATTGGCGGAGTGAGAGAATCTATTTTTGTGGCTCAACTTCTAATTGAATCGATGTGTCAACCTACCTACTTGTAAACTTATCATACAACGATTTGTCGCGCATATTTAAGTGCGCTTATTAAGAAATAAAATGTCCGAGTAATTGTAAACTAGTCAATAAAATTATATTATGGTGTTCATGTAATATGTATGCAGAAACTGTACATCTTTAAAAAATCCACAAAATTTTTCGATTATTTATGTCAATAAAAATATACAAATATACGTTTGTACAATCCATACAACATTTGCTTCCAATGTGTTTATTTTTAAAATAGTTTGTTTCACGCTACAAATAATATCCTCCGAAACATTTATAATGATAAAGTATTCCGACTTGATTTATTTTGCATCAATTACAATATTCTGAAACTAAAATTATAAATCTGAAATAGTATGGTGTTTTTGACATGATTTCCGTTTTTAACTATGACCATTGTTGGTTCAATCAACAGGATTTTCTTACAATTTGAATTTTGAATCTGCTTTTGGTTTCCAATCAGAAAAATGTTTTGACATCAAATCCAATCTAAGTTTTACAATGCCAATACTGTTCTAAAGGTACTTCTACTCACTACCCTTATGAAAACAAGAACAGTAGACCTCTTAATTACAAACATTTTCCCCAGACCATAATTTAAAGGGTCACAGCCGTTCACATACATTTTCATTTGTTTATTCATACTTTTACTCCCCCACTCAGCATCCTTCATACTGAGGAGCACTTTTACTCCTTCATTCCTTAAGCTTCCCACGATGCCGTAAATGATTGGTGGACCTATAAAGCTGAGAGTAGACCAAATAATGAGTATTGCAGCAGCAGCAGCGTCCAATTCTTCCCAGCGTTTAATCAAAGTATAATTACAGAACAAAGCTAAATTTGTGGCAATTATGTTAACAGGCACATATAAAACTCCAAATATGTCTAGAAAACAAATCTGTAAAATTTCCAGTTGCGTGTAATTCAATCTGATGTTTGCAAACGAGCGAAATTCAGCGGAAGCGTGTTGATGGGCGCAGGTGTGTCTACTCCAAGGCCTTCCATCTTGACATACAAACTCCTTTAAAATTTCCCAAGTGTAGCAAAAGTTTGTGAGGAGAAATAGCAAGAGTATCTGTAATATTGCCCAGCAGCCTAAAATTGCATAGATTATCAGCATCGCAAATAAGATTCTTATGGACAACGAGAGGGATTCCTCATCAAGCAAAGAGGTGAGATAGAGAGGCCATTCGGGGTAGATGAAACTGTGAAAGCCGATGAAAACTGAGATGTATGGACATACTTTATTTATGAAAAGAACTGTCATGTCGAAATAGTGATTATCTTTACATGTGTTTGGGTTACGGAATTTCATATATGTTGCTAGAAGAATTTGCATTCAAAAGTATAATATATTAGTTAATTATGTACTTTTAATTAAAGTGTTAATTTAATTGCGATGTTTTTTTTATTAAAATTAATTATTCAGACTTACTTTGAGCTCGCCATAGAAAGTCGAACCATCCAATCAAATAGTTTCTGATTTCTTCCATTTTACGATAAATTTGTATAGTGACCACACAGAAAAATAGAGCACAGAGGAAAAATGCATAAAGGAAATAAAATGGAGGAATGGTGTTCCCATGTCCAGTAATTTTCTGGTAGATTACTTGAATTAGCAAGTACAGTGAGTACAGACATATGACGGTGACAAATATTGTGTATCTGTACTTCAAGTTGGAAGTAATCACTAGTCTTCCTTTTGATGGGATACTAGAACTCTGCCAGTGTGCAGGGAATGCCATGAAAAATGCTGAATATGACATGAGAGATTCAAGCATGTGAAAATATTTATTACTCAGCATTTTGATTTTTTAATTGGGGTAACTTTTTAATTGATGGCTACATTATCATAAACCACATCTAATCCTTTTAATATGATTTTCAGAGTGAGCATACGGAAATAAAAAAATAAAAAAAATAAAAAGTAAATTGATTTTGAATGAATGAATGTATCCAATAGCTGTTCATTTATATATAAGTTTAAAATATTAAGTAGTAAGACGTCATAATATCCACCCACGGCATTATTTGAAGAATATGCATAAACATAAAAAAGGGATTGAGCAACTTAATCAATCAAATCGAAAATAAATATCAATTTATTGATTTGGAGCTTTTGTACGAGGCAAAAAAATATTAGAGATAAGTTTTATCTGATAAATGGACAAGACAAGACAAAGCATAATAATATTATGTAACTTTTTATAGACTTATCCACTAATCCAAATAGACTAGCTAGGTTGTGTAACAAGATGGGTTAAAATTAAAATCCCGTTTGTTTTTATCATGTATTGAATTATGATAGCTGGAGTAGAAGGAAGAGGTAATCTAAAATCCATATCATATCATAACAAACATCTTACGCAAATGTATGTTTTAACTTTTAAAACTTGTATGCCTGGCCTTGAACATGAAGGATATGCTTTGTTTGTGCCATTTAATAGTTTTATGAGAAAATGATTGTTACGATGAAGTAGAAATCTAATGTCTAATTTAAATCAATATTTGTTTAGAAATAAAAAGACGGATTTTGAGAATAATTTAATGCTAATAAAAGAATACTAATTTATTTTATTTTTACTGACTTAGCATTTGACGTTGCGTTGACTAAATTCATAAGATTTTAAAATATTGAGTTATTAAAAAATATGGTTAAAAATTTACTGAATGATTGGTTAAAAAATATTTACTTAAAGCCTAAACCTTGAGCGATAAATGAGAAGCAATCAGACACCCGGGCAACTCCACTACTGCATGTGTTGGGGGCGTGGTCGGATGTAGTTACTCCCCAGAGGTAGTAACGGAGGGGGGATTTATTCAATCGGCGACAAATGACTGGTGAGGATACGCCCGAAGAAGACTGAATATAAAGAAAAAAGATATTCAGTTAATACAAGGTTACATATAAGTTGTATTAATGAATTAATTAATTAAGAAGTAATTTACTTACAAAACATTGGTTTTGACGAACGCAAGCGGTAGTTCCAGTAAGTCCATTAGTTTGGCAAACTTGATTACCGGGTTGAAAACAATTCACTACGGAATTCTGAATGTTCCCTGGGGACTATGTGTCAAATTGAAATATTCAAAAATTAAAGTATCAATTAACCCCAGAATGCAAGCTTGTCCTTAGTTTCGATTGAAAAGATATAGCTAAATTACCTGGCCATGTCCCGCGACTACCTGGCACTCAATATTGGGGTCAGCAGTTTCTACACCAACCAGACAAATCGGATAAATGAAAGGACTAAGGTTGAAGTCAATTACTGTTGACAACTGCACAAGGCCAATGTCGAATTCCGCAACTCTACTCGCACTGAACTCTGAAAAACAATGAAAATGCCAAGAAATTAATACTTTTAAATTATATTTACAAATATAGTAAAATGACCTAAGCATTTGATTGCCTTACTTGGGTGAACTACAGCAACAGTCGCAGCAAGTTCAAGTGGTCCTTGTCCACAGCCACTCAATCTGGGATCCCCAACGTGTATTCTGACTGGATCAGTTCCACAAGCCAAGATACAGGCGGCCGATGCCAGGACAAGATTATTTGATACCAAGGTGCCGCTGCACTGGACTCTGTCGCAGACTATGGTGGCCATCCAAGGATAGACGAGTCCTCGCTCAGTTTGAATAGCAAATCCACAGGCTCTCTCGGCTGAGAACATTTTCACCGCAGTCTCCAGCCCACTCACGGATCGCTTTGCCCCATCAGCAGTGGAAGAGTTACCGAAAATCCAATCATGACCCACAGCGTCTAATGGTGTGATGGTAGATATTGCAGGTTGTTGGGGGTCAGGTTCCTGTTGTGATTGTGTATCTCTCTGCTTAAATTGCTCGTTCAAATGTTGTTGCTGCTGTTGGGGATCGTGCTGACTCTGCTGTGGTTGAGGTTGAGTTGCATTATGTTGAGCCTGTAGACTGGCGTCAGGGGCTGAATGCTGGTGGATGGCGTTCTGTTGTGGATCCGCTGGGTGAGCTGGGGCGTCATGATTATGTTGCTGATGATCGTCCAGTTTCGGATGCTCTTGTTGATGGGGATCAGGGTGCTGATCGTGTGGAACGGTGTCTGCAGCTAAAGCTACCACAAAAATTAGCGCAAATGCCACAAAAAATGATAATGATGATCGCCCCATTTTATCCAGACTTGATATTGATTAAACGATTTAAAAAGTAGTAAATATCGAAATTGACGTTCTTTAAAAAAAATAATGTATGACGATTTTGGCTTGGCTTCTTCTCTCGAAGATGTCTGGAGGGTGATTGACTGAGAGGTAAGTTGAATCAGTTGAATGCAACAAGTAACAAAAGAAAAGTCTTGCCGGCTTCAGAGGGAAATCCTCCTGGTACTCTGAGGTAGCTACGCAGCATGAAATATTTAGAATGGAAGTGTATGGCCGTCTTTTTAGGACCATTTACGGATCCACCACTCATAGGTTATGATAGTATTTAGGTTATTCAAATTGGAATTAGCTGAAAACGAGGTGGGGATCATATCCTAAGATTGTCTGTTCATAAGCGCAGTACTCCGTACAATGCAATGTAGCTCTTCTAGTTCAAACGTTAAAAAATCAAGAGCCTCAAAAATCAGCCAAAGCGTGAGTGTGCCTTGTCCATAAATCAAATACATACGACCAGGGACGAAACAATTTTCCACAAGACACGTATGCAGTCTTCAAAATACATTGATCTCATCATCCAATCATTTGCATATTTTTATCTATTTTTTATCCTGGAATATTTTCAGATTTTTACTTACAAATGCGTATGAATTTAACGAATGTATGGATAATGCAGGAACATGAACGTTGAGGACTTTTCAGCTTACAATGAAAATTAGTTTTTTTTATTAAATTTGTTACTTTGCATTGTCTACACAACATACATAAATTGATGTAGTGGTGATGGAGGTGGGCAAACAAATTATGTAATGTAAGAATCACGTGTATATTTACGTACACCTTATCAAGGCTCATATTAGATACGTAAACGTAGGTCAAAGTGTACCTTTTTCTTGGATTAATATTATTCAATTTATCTATAATAATAATGACATTGGAATAGTATACTTTCATAAATCCTACTATACATTCTTTGAACATGTATATATGTAATAATAATAATATGCAATACTCGTAACGAACTCAGGATTTAAATACGTTCCATTTTTTTGTGAACTTTCAAGTACATATCTCACTGAGAATTGAAACAAAATTAAAGCATTACAACTAAATGTAAATAAGTAATAATATATTGAAGATAAATATATGTATGTACATAAAAAATCATGATTGTTTGTCAGGACAAATTGACAATTTATTTTTCTACACGCTTGTTTTTTTCTTTTTGTAAAGTAAAATAATTTATAACTCTAGTGTACTAAACATTTTCGTATTAAATGTAATGTATTTTTTACAAGTTTTAAATATTTCACAAACGCAAATGCAACCTTTTTATATGTTGCATATTTTATACATGATTATAATAATATACCTGAAAATATTAACATTAACAAAAAAAATGCAAAGAAAAATGCAGCCGGTCTCTACTCTCCTACATCGTTATTATGTCTCAGCCTGAGCAACAGCAATAACTCACAGTGTGTATTTTTGTTAGTAGTAGATACAGTAATACATTCGTGATAACGATATATACGGTTGACAGTCTTAAATACCATTAGGATAATACACTATGTGAATTGTCGACAAGACGTTCAGACTTTGTTCGAAGTTTCAAGTTAAGTCACTTTGCAGTAATATTTTTTAAAGTGGTCCTACACGTCGAAAGGCAACTTAGCATATTATTTAAATAGGAAAGTGTGCTAAGTTTCGGATTCTAAACTAGAGAACGAGCTGGCAGGTAATGGGGTGCTATTGCCAGAACTGAAGACGTTTCTACTGTGTGATGACAAGGATTCTGGCACGTCATTGAGAACCATGTCCCCGTAAAATTTTCTCTGTTCCATAATTTGCGACATGAAATCTGCTTCCAAGCGCTGCAATAATTAAAAATATAATGAATCAATTTAGTTGCATGATGCATATGAATGACATTTCACAGATGTAAAAACAATGTAGTGGAAAGCATACCTCTAGTTTTAAAGGTATTTCACTTTTGAAGGATTTCAAATGCTGCGAGAATAACTCATCCAGCTCCTTCAGCTTCAGCTCTTCGTGCTGAGTTAGCAATGCACCTGTTACAAAATTCATTTATTAGTTAAAACTGTTCCCGTTATTGTTCCATATATACTTACATATTAGAAATCAATTAAAACTTACGTTTCTCATTCTGCAGTTGCTCCAACTCTCTCTTGGCAGACTCTGTGCTACCACGAAGTTCCTCCAATTGCCTTGTATGCTTGTCATCCAAGCGCTGCTGTTCTGCCTTGTACTTCTTCTTCTCTTGTTCTTGGAACTGCAAAGAAAAAAAAATGGAAATGAATGATTACCGTCGCTCAAAATCAAATTATCTATTCAGTCAACTATGCAAGCTAGTAGGAAAGATTTTTACCTTTCGCAAACGATCCTTTTCATCCTCAGGTCCAGTAGCAGGATTAGATCCTGGAGCATGAATCCTTAAGGATTCACGGAACATCATTTCTCTGATCTTCATTTCGCTTCTAATTCTTTTCGGCAAGGCTCGTTTCTCTGCTGCTTGACGTTTTAGTAACTCGTCTTCCTTGCGACTACTCACTCGGCGATGATGTTCAATTTCCTTTTCATGCCTTATCAGCATCTATGAATTTTATACATAAACATTGTCGTTAAAGATACAGCTTATTTTAATATTTAAAAAAAACTATTAGACTATTATCAACCAGTGTACAACCAACCTGCTGTCGTTGTAAATGAAAGCTCTCCTTGATCTGACGTTTCTTTAACTGATGCCGTTCTTTCATATGGGACTCCTCTAGTTCCCAAAGTGATTTATGATGACGACGGATTCTCTGTGTAAAGTAAACGCAATGGCTTAATAATGATTTCAAAGATCTATCCTACTTTGGTAATGATTAATACCGATAAATTACCTCATGTCGTTCTTCCAAGAACTGACGCTCCAATCCAGCTATCCTAGATCTGTGAATCTCGTTTTCTCTCTTCATCCGCGAATCGTGACTTTCGTTTAACTTTTCAAGGAACTGGCGCTCCTAAAATTCAAAAACATAAACACTTAATAACAGGTTCATCAACTAAACGCTAGTTAACACCTTCCGAGTTATCTTACCCGTATATGCTGATCCCTATCTAACTGTTCCTTCCTCTGCCGCCATGCATTTTTTCGCAAATCCTTTTGCATTTCATCAATTTCCTGTTTTAGGAGCTTGACCTCTTGCTTCAGCCCTTCTCGGAATAATCTCATTTCTTTTTCCTATATTTCAACATGTTCAATAAAAATTATCGAAACCAATTTAACACGAATAAAGTTGAATTGAATTCAAATCATATTACACTCTTACCTGATCTCCACGAATTTTCTTGGACATTGCACGCAAGTCTTGTTCTTGATGTTGTTCAGTCTTTTCAACTAATTGTTTTTGTGTTTTTAATTTGCTTTCCATTTCACTTTCGAAACCTCTCACCAAAGACATCTTCTCTTGCTCGAATTTCTTTTCCTATAATTTAAATCCACATTGTTAATTTTAATTATGAACACAACCCCCAGTATTGCTCTATTATATTCACAATTTAATTTTACCTGAGCTTCCAAAGCCATATGGGCCCTCAGATTCAGGTCTTGGCACTGTTTTTGTTCTTGCTTCTGAAGAAGTTTGAATTCACGCAATTCTTGTTTTCTATTCAAATGATAATTAGTCACTGAATCATCGTCATCGCCGTATATAACTTTCGATGTTGTCGTGGTCACAATTACACCATCCACTTCAAATTTTCTGGTTCGCTTCCTGGTCTTTTTCTTGTAATTTAGTTCTTCCTTAATACGATCACGTTCCTGCTTATGAAGTAAGAAAATCAAAAATAAATTAGATGACCTGGATATGTGGTTCCAGATTTCCCAATACCAAGCATTTGTTTTCAAAATCATCTTACTTTTGAATCTGTTTTGCGCCTTAAAATGACTGTTTCCTCTTCTCCTGCAACTGTAGACTCCGATGGAGAAGGGGTAGATGTATGATTTTCTTTATTACTATCCTGACTAACAGATGTTGAAATAGATTCAGCGTCCGACCTAAAACAAGTTAACATACATATATGCAAATTACGCCAATTTTGAAATATGACATAAAAACTTCTTTTTTTGAAATTCCTGTTACCTATCATGACTATTTGGCTTCCGTTTGGAATGACTGGCTCCGCCGTTCTCGGTTCGTCTCGGTTTTTCGGATCTATCTCTATCCAAACTGGAAGAATTTTGACGCCCTTCTTCTTTCGATTGCAATGGAATGTCTTTTAGTGAAGATGAAACGGCTGACGACTTCATTGATCTATCAAACTTTCCTCGTCCCTACGTAAAGAAATCAAATTGGTAAAAAATGCGCGATTTTACCAAACTAGTTTTCGAGTAAAAGTAGACTTACATTTCCATCCGAGTATTGGTGACTGAGGATGTGCCCATCTGAAATGGGTCTAGACTTCGCCGCGCCTGCACCATGTCTTCGTTTCACAGCAGATTGTTCTGATGACTCATTAGTTGGATTCCTGGCATACTTTTGAACCATAAGATCTGGAACAGAGTCGACGTCTGTTGCCTCGACAGTTGTTCCCTCCACGACAATTGAAATTGGTGTTTCTTCTAATGGAATATAAAATACAGCATTTTACATTTAACATGTACATACAACATTTGGTGTAAACCAGGGTAAACAAGCATGACAATTATACCTTGAGGTGGCTGAACCATGACAGCACTAATGTTATTTCTTGAATCATTCCAGTTCGATTCATCGCCTACGGCCACAACCGATATATGGCTAATGTTTAGGTCTACAATTGAAAAGAGAAACAATTTTGTAAAACTACAATTCTCTAGAAATCATAACTGACATGTCATTACTCGTGAGATAATTACAAAATTTACTTTGTTCATATATATCAACGGGGGAATGACGATCCATCACTGGGCTCAAAACGACAACTTCGCTATCATCAAGTTTCTGTCCCTTTAGTGTATCACCTTCCCGTGAACTTGTTGAAGTGGTCACAGGAGTTTTTGGAGTTTCGTTTAGTTTTCTTCTGCCATCTTCAGTTTGTAGATCATTGGAGCTCAGCCACGTTTTGTTGGTACTATTTGCTACAACCACAACCTATAACATTCGCAAAAAATAAAAATAAAGATATGATATCGATGATTCGAATTCTAGACTTTGAAAATCTCACTTGGTCAGATGGTGATGCGATAGAAACATTGTAATCTTCCACACGCGGCGAGCCAACTGTGACGATGGTTGACGAAGACTCGTTACTCAATATTTTAACGTCGTCAGCATTAACGTTAACAACGCTTACAGGGTCTACAGGTACAACGGTTACTTCATCATTCTGAACTCGCTTATCTTTCTTCGGCTTTACCACTTTACTGTAAATGTGGTTCGATGTATCTTCCTTTTCTGTATCGTAAATCTGTTTGCCTGGTGCCATTATTACTGGACCTGTAAATCAAATTTGGTATAATTATTAGTCTCGCAAGTCGCAATAGAAATTTTAAACTCGCATAAATTGTTAGAGAACTTGCCATTGGAATTAATAATGGTGGACGATGACTCATTTTGATCTTTGCATAATTGATACTCGTGTTCGCCAGCCGAAGATTTTGCAATATTAGAAGGAGTAGATTTTTCGGACTGACGGCAAGTAACTGCCGCTTTAAAATCAACACTGTCACCAGACGGTAGTGCAGCATCACTAGATTCCTTTTGTTGCAATTTTGGAACAGAGGATGATGGGCTTTGTTGTCCATTTGTAGTTGGAGTACTGATTTTATTTTCATGAACCACTGAGGTGGAATTGACTTCCTGGCTAGCAACATCATTTGAACGGTCTTGGGAGTTTCGGTCGTCCCTTTTATGCTGAACTGGTTTTATTTCTTGCACATCATCTAATTTGGTGGAAGGTTGACGACTGGATTCTACTCGTTTTTTGTGCGGACTAGAGGTACTTTTCAGGTCACGTCTTGTAGGTTCATCATCAGTGGGTACTTTTTCTACAGTATTGATATCACTATTAGTGGAGGTCGCCGTAGAAACGAATGGCGCAGGAGTAGTAGTAGTAGTAGCAACGGTAGGCGGTAATTTATCATCAGACGTATGACGTTTTTCGGAGGGACGTAATGATTCATCATTTGAATACAATGGCACATTTGCGGAACTATCTTTAGACTTATTTGTAGAACTTGCTTTCGCGGCTTGTTTGTCTAGGGCAGGAGGTTGAGGAGCTGGTCGCTTTTCTTTGATTTTCTTCTCTTTTTCAGCCTGGGAGGGAGAGCCTTGCTTTGTACGTTTGGGTTGAACCTCCTCCTCCCCAACAGCACTGCGTTTCTCGACACTTGCACTTGACAACGGAGGTGTGTCTGGTAGAGCGAAAGCGCCTTGATCCAATGGAGTCGCAGGAACTGCAATAAATATCAATACATTACTAAGTACATTCTACAATAATAAACTTGGCATAAGAACGGCTGCGATCGTAAATTTTCAATAAGGCTTACCAATATCTGACGAATCTGATGTGTCTGCAATTTCCATATGGAGTTGGGATGACCTCTGCAACAATATAAAATATACTTTACAAACATATTCTCCTCATTCAATTTACAAGGGTTATGTTATCCGACACTAGCAACAATTCCTCATAAAATGTGCCCATGCAAAATATTTGTCCATAATAATACATACTTGTTAATCACATAGCGAGCAAAAGAATTAAATGAAAGGAAACAACTATCAACTTCAAACATTTTTGTTAGGTTACAAACAAATACAACAGTAAACGTGAACTTAACAGTGCAAATATCATGAAAAAGAAAGAAAAAAAGTTCAACGGCAAGTCGACGCATTCTATAGTGTACTCATGGTAATACGCAGATAATTTTTACATGCCAGTTTCCAAAGTAAGAATTTCGTTAGAGTAACAACCGTTACGATACATGGTAGAATATTCTAAAATAAATCCATGCCAATTTTTGGACAACAAAGTTACTTTTACAATGAATGTAAATAAAAACAAATCTAATGAATTACACACAAAAATGGTATATTTTCAGCTTGAATACTACTGCATAAAAAATCTGAGAGTGGAAAGCAACATCAAGCTACAGAAAATAACGGTTGAGAATGATTTAACGGAGACCCCAAGGTTTAGAGGTCTTACCAGCCTGAGAAACAGCACCCTCATGGCGACTATAACTTGATTGACAGTTCTGTCAGAACGGAAGTAGGAAAGACATGGAAAGTGAAAGGAAACGAAAAGATACACACGCGCACACACCACCTAGTTGGAGCATTTACTAGTAGAAGAAGTAATAGTAAAGCTGTGCGACATAGTTCGTAGTTCATAAAAGAGTTCAACACTTAAAGCTACAAACATTAGGCTTCACAAATAACAGCGCCCACGAAAGTCATTCGAACCATTACCTCAGCAAGATCATCTTCAGTGACTTCTTCAACAACTTCTGCCTTGAATTCAGCCACAAGATCACGTACTGGCTTGGAATCAGTGGCTCTTGTGACAAAAGGGTGCTGTAAAAAATAACGAGCGACATATTAATAAAAGACAAAATTGAAAGGTCGCAACTTGTACATCACTAATTACATTATACTAATAGGATCATACATGAAGTAATTCTTGGGCAGTTGGACGATTATGCGGATCTTTAATCAGGCACTTTGAAACGAAGGAATTGAATTCAGGGGTGTATGCAGACGGTTTCGTTAGTTTTGGTGGGTCGCCGCGTTGTATTTTCAGCACCACACGCATTGGACTAAGTTCATGATGCGGAGGTTCCATTTCAGCACATTCAATCAGAGTGATTCCCAGCGACCAAAGATCCACCTATTTTACATAATAATTATATATCATATCATGTCACATAAAAATCATACCTGTGATCATACCATGATATAACTGCTGACTTTTACCTTGTAATCATATGGGTTATCTTTAAATGTTTCACACATAACCACCTCCGGTGCCATCCAGTAAGGCGTTCCAATAAAAGTATCATGTTTCTGAAGGGTATACTTATTTTTTGCGGATACTCCGAAATCGGCTGTTGGAAAAATTAAGATTCATTTCATTTTAGACAATGTTCAGAAAGAAAGCACGTGATTATCTAGTGGAAATATTAATTACCTAGTTTAACGCCCCCATTTGCGGTTACGAGAATGTTGCCAGCTTTCAAATCTCTATGAATGATTTTATTATCGTGAAGGTAACACAATGCAATGCACAACTGAGCTGTAACGTATGCAATTTGCGCTTCCTGAAGCGGATGTTCCAGTTCAACCATAATTGTATCCAATGCACCTCCATCACAATACTCCAAGAGAAGCTGAGTGAATAAAAAGTAAAATAGTTATTCCTTTCATTATTCATTTGACACAGGCATCATTGGCACTTGTCCAATCATAATATAATAAAATCCTGAATACTGAAAGGTTTGGTTATAAGATTTACCCATAATTTGTTATCAAAGCAAAATGCATCAAACAAGGTTACGACATTTGGATGTTTGCAGTCTGCAAGGATATCGATTTCCACCCGAAAGTCATCCAAATCTTCATCTGTCTCCAAACGGCACATTTTAGCAGCGGCCATAACACCAGTTTCTTTATGCTTTGCCTGAAATAAAAACAAGATAATAGATGTATTTGCATGACTCAACAGTTTTTCATAATTCACTTTTTTGAAATGGTGTCATTGCTGTGTTTTTACTGACCTTGTACACTTTCCCGAAAGCTCCATCTCCAAGCTCGCCTAAGAAATCCCATAGTAGACAAGGATCCGATTCCATGCGTAGGCACGCCGGGAGTTTCTTATATCGACCACCTTGACCACTTCCATCCCCTCCTCGGCTCATCCCCCCGCCGAAGTTCAGTACCTTCTTTAATCCACTTAGGAACGACATGGTTACTCGTTATTTTCAATGAATAGCGTGTCACTTTCCTCATTTAATACAGTTTGCGGTTTTACTCGGTGATCAAGAGCAATACTGAGGTACTAACTTTACACATGGAAGATCTTGTTTGTTTGGATTCCGAACTTTGGAAACATAAGAAGGCAAATGCGGTCTATAACAATGCGTAATTATTATCAAGAATCTCACTCAGTAGTATAATCGATTGGATGAATGTTTAAAAAAATATACAAATAGTTATAGTGCTTGACAAAAACTTTGAACTTTGCTTAAAAAATACAAAAAAAAACACCTGAGGCACTGTACTGGTCGACTGACAACTGACTAACAAAATAACTTGATACTTAATTTATGACAAATCTTAACACGATTAAGTAGCAAAACGTTAAAAATAATGTTCTCAAAAGAGTTAAGTAATTTGTTTTTTTTGGAAATTATTCAACTCAATTGATACACACAGGAAGTATCCGTCACCGTCACCTGCCAGTATATTTTACAAATTCAAAAATCCAAGTTTCAGTTAAGCCATAAGCACTGCCGACTGTCAAAAAACAAGTTCACATAAATGGAAGACAAGACGAAATCATGTCTTTGTGCTGCCATGCAGCCTTGTTGACGCCAACAGACAGTTAAAAAAATCTACTCTAATTGTCCTATACGAAGAACAATGAGCATTTATCAACTTTTATAAAATATTTGGATACTGAACAGTATATTGCGGAAGTGTTTCAGATTTGCTCAATAAAAATAGTCATCTACGATAATCTTCAATAAATTATTATGACGATTTGCAGAGAAGCAAATCAATCAAAAAGACGAATATTTTGGAATGAATTCTGGCCCAGTGTTTCCTCTCTCACTCAGTCCTGTGTACTGGTTCCTTCTGTCGTCACCGTTGGAATTCAGTTAAATAAATAAACATCCTTTCAGCGTTTATCCTGATTTTGATGCATTCATCTTCAAAACAGATGCACTCACACACACACACACTCACTCATACAAACACACTTGGATTTGGATTTAAACTTTATTTCAACACTTGTTTTTCCCTTAGAAAACATCCCCACGTTGTAATTTGCACTAACTGTTATTTTTTTTTCATACCAAGCAATCATGCTATCTGTCTCTTCCCTTTTTCAACACTTTTTTTTTGCTTGGCTCACTTCAAAATAGATAATTTAGAAGAAGACTGTGAAGACGTGTTCCATGTTCGACACACATACTTTTTTGTGACAATCCATTCACCATTTAGGAACCATGTCAGTGTTCAAGTTCAAAACTTTATGACTTTTTTGAATCCATTTTTGTTCAAATACCATTTTTATTTTCACCGTTCACCATGTTCCTTCGTAATAACAGTCATTAAACAGGTGTCATAAAATAAAGGGCCAATCACTAATTAAATTCTTGTAGGATAACAATAGGCATTTTTATATAATTATTATCGTATAGTAACAATTGGCTTGAATGGGTTTTTAATGGTAAGTGTTCCGATTTCCTTGTCATCTTTCTATATTTCCCTTTGCCTTCACTAAACACAGTAGTAAATCTTTGAAATGTTGACCTATCTTCATAATCACGGCACGGCACGGTACGGTAAAGAAAGAAATATTTACCCCAAAAAAAATTTCCACACACGCACAATAATAAACAAGAAGACGACAATCGACAATTTAGTATATTGTGTTCCAATACACTTGTGTACGTTAACGTATATTTATCCGCTGACTAGTAAAAAACTATATATTTTAAAAAACTGCTGTAAAAACTAAACACTTTTTTTCTAGTATTTATTTTTATATATTTATTTGTTACTCATTCTTGTTATTATTTTTATCGGTAGTTGTTCAAGTCAAGTGGTATGAATGAATTTAAAAAATGCAGTCGTAGTAGTAGCAAATATAAAATTGGTTGTTTGAGCAGAGCAGCAGAGATACATACATACAAATATTTTTTTTATTTAACAAACATGACACACAGGCAGGGAAGCAAAGTACCACATACGGTACTGCTAATTGTATACATACAGCAGTGATTAGAGAAGATACAAGACAACATGTACGTTTTTACGTTACGTTCGTTTTATGTAGGCTACGACGGACGGACGGAGCAGAGGCAGAGGAGGCTGGCTGCAAGTATGAGGATATATTTTTTGTACATAAAAAATTATATATTGTAAAATTGTAAATACAATGCATACATACATAGATAGATATAAATGTGAAATACGGAACATGAACTTAAGCCAAAGGAGAAAAAAGCAGGTAAACAGTCTAAACACTTATTTCTAAAGATTTTTATTTGAGTGGATGCTCGTCGTGTAAAAAAAAAGTTTTTATAGGGATGAAGGCAGGAACGACTGAGCACATAAAAGTTGGCTTCATTCTTATTGCATCAAAATTGTATATAATCAGAATAATAGAAAACGAACTGTCAAAAATTGTCATGGGATGTAATAGCTGTCAATGGGGTAATGTAAGAATTCAATACAACTTGCTCTTGCTATGGTAAAACCTAGTTAAGTTTTTGGATTTGTCTTAACTTGCCCCATATACCATACTTGAAAATATGACGACAGCCAATTTAGTTTATTTTACTCAGGTAAAAATGTTCATTTGGTTCCTCCACCCACGCAATGCGTATGACGTATGCTTTATATATTCCATTTGATTTTTCAATGTGTTTAATTAATTTTAAGTTCAAAGTTTACCATTTTAAAACCTTTATTCAACTTCAGTGACTCCTCAACTAGTATCAAATTAGATTTAATGCATCATTCTTCCTCCTTTTCTTGATTCTCTTAACGTGTACTGTATAATTCATTCCATTCCTGTATACTATATTGTTAATACTGCTGTTCTGTTGTTGCTGCTGCTGCTCCTTCCTTTTTTTTCAACTCTTAACTCAATTTTACTTTACATGATTCACACGGTGGAGGAGGAGGTGGTGGTTGATGGTGGTATTGTATACATCTTTTGTATACTTCACCATTTTACAGTGAGTCAGTAGCCGTAATGCCGTATCATATATACATTGTTGAAGAAAAAAAACATTGAATAAAAAACCTTTACCACACGCTCAGCAAGTACAAGCAGCCTGACTGAACATTAAAACCTGAACTGAATCATCGTCGCTATCACCGTACTTTTTTCTGACTTGACTTGACTTGAAAGTTGCATCTCTCATCGCACAACATCCCGTATCGTCATCGTCATCACATCACCACCACCACCACCGTCGTCGTCGTCGCAGATGCGTAATAATGCTGTTTTAGTGTACAGCATAAAAAAGCAAGCTTGTCTTTTTCCTTTAAGCTAAAATACAAGTTTTAAAGAAGTTAGCCTTTGAGTAAAACTTAAACTGATGATGATGATGTTGGTTGCACCAACTTAAATTCAAGTCAAGTCAAGTCAACCTACATACAAAAAAACATATCTTACTGCCAGGCAAAGGCAGGCAAGCAAGATTTTTTAGTCAACATTTTAACCATCATACATATTCATACAAAAAAAATTCAGCGTATTTACCTTATCAATAAATGTGATAGTAAATACAGAATTTTTATTTATTAGTCATTCATATACAAGTCATATTACTACAAGTTATTCAATTCAATTCAGTCTGTTTTGTGTGCATCATGGTAAGATGAAATCATGTATGGGTGGTGGTGGTATGGTGGCGGTGGATGGTGGATGTATCAATTCAATCAGTAGGTACAATTGTTGTATGCGGAATCAGAATACCCTCTGCTATCTTGTCTTTTTACCATGTTCAAAAAGTAAAAATCAAAATATCTGCATAAAAGATTGTACATGGTAACATGAAGAAACAAAGTCAAAGAAGAAGAAGAAGCTTTATAAGAGAAAAAGCAAAGACCAGCATTAAAGCACTAGCACAGCAGTAGCATAGACCGATCTTTTAAAAATATGTTTTTTTTACTTGTTCATCTGCAGTGGTGGTGGTCTGGTCTGGTCTAGCTGGTCTGCTAACTGGTTTAACTTTAACTTTGAAGAAAAAGGCAAGACAACAGCAGCGCAGCGCAAAGAGCTCAGCAAAACCATAAAGTCTTCTTTTTACTGTGCATCATATCATCACAGTCGGTTTCTTCTTCGACGGTTTTTTGTCATGTAAAATTTTGTAACGTAACAAAGTAAGCCATATTAATGTGTGCATTGAAACAACACAGAGAACAGTCAAGCTGTTTTTTTACAAAAGAAGACAATATTCATATAACAAAAGTATATATAAAAAATGGCAATATATGCGGTGTATGCACAATGCAAAGAAAATATTATGCCTTGAGGAGGAAAAAGACAAGCAAAAGCGGATATGGGACAAAATATAAAAAAAATCAATGCACCATTCTTATTCATTCTCTCTCACCAACCACCACCGCCATCATACCATAGCACTGCACCTGCTCTGCAATAAGAGGAGTTTAAGGCCCTCTTTACTTAACCACTTTATTACCACAGTCAACAATAATTTATAAAAGAAAAAAATTTATATATACAACATGCATGCAATTTTTTATTTAAACTATGCATTTGTTGCATACCTTTTTACCTTACTAATTGTTTATAAATACATTTAAGTATAGTATAAAGTACATAAACAGGCCCTTCCTTTTGCTAATTCCCCTCCGGTAGTTAAATAAAAAATTGCACATTTTCGTCTCATAACATACATAAAAATAGCTACAAAAAATATATATGTGTAATATTACATTTAATGATACAACGACACACTTTAACAACAAAAAATTATATACGCTAAGCTAAATAAATTATGCGAAGTCTTATTGGCGTGACGGATAAATATGTATTCTTGGTAGTAAGAAGTTTTTACAAAAAAAAAACGGATGCGATAAATGCCAATGCAGATTAATACTCGTTAAAAAAAACTTATGCATAATCATTTTTTCTGTTAATGCTAATATGCTGAAATGTGTGTATTTTTTGTGTACGCATAAAAATGCAATATTTAGTTTAGTAAGTATACTTTTAAGAGTTTTGCGTTTTGAGACTAGAGTAATTATTGTGCAGCCTGATTCTTCGTCGTAAAAACTGCAAAAAAAATTCATTCCCTACTCCACTCACTCACCACACAATCATCACAATCATCAGCTAAAGCTATCTTGTTCATTCAATTTTTTTTCATACTCAGCATAATATTTTCTGTCTATACATGTTTTATAGCCAAGTTAAACTCCTCTGCACAGTTGCATTTTTGCATTGTTGTAAAAATTTGTAATATAATTCTTTTTCAAAAAAAGTAACGCATTCATTTGTATTAGCTATCTGCATATATATGTATATTTTTTTCTGGTCCTGCTAAACCTAACATTATATCATATATCATAACAACTATCATCGTAATAATATAGTAAAAAAGACAAGCTCAACACCACCACCACCGTTGCCGTTTTTACTGTTTTTTTACTTGAAAAATATTCATACAATCTTCTTCCTCTGCTATTTAGTTTTTAGTAAAAAAATACTATGAATACTTGTATTATTTTGCATCTTGTAGAGATTTTTTTGCCATTGCTTAGTACATCGTTCGTAGAGCACCCATTCACTGTAATACTAACAGGGAATGAGGGAGCGACCATTTACCTCGCCTAATTTCCATCCAACACACGAAAAAAATTGTTGGTGAAAACTTTTAAATACTTAACTTTTATAGAAGACCTCCTTCTTTAGCTGGTCTGTTTGAAACTCTGATATGATGATGATGATAGTTTTGTCAAAAACATCTTTTCATTCATTCATATTTTGTTTGTACTAGATTAGCACTGTATACTTAACTTGCTTCTCTCTCCCTCTCTCTCTTCTCATTTATGCGTGCTCAGGGCTCATCAGACAGTTGCTGCTAACTAATAACTACTATTTACTCATTCATTTTATTTTACTACTCTCGGTCCTCGCCCAACAAGAGCGACACCAAAAAGAAAAATGCAGCAAACAACATCTCATCATCTTCACCTCTTTATTTTCAACGCGTCTTCGACGTCTACGTCGACGTCGTCGCCACTTGATTCAGAATTTTAGTGGTAAACCCGTTTCAAAATTCGAACAACTAAATATTAAATACACTAATCATCATATATGTGATATGATGCAGTAGTCAATGAATTGAAGGAAGTTTTTTTTCTTCTTTACAATTGAATGAGCAGGTGACCATTTATTTATTCGCTGTAGTTAAATATATGGTTTTAGTGCGACCAACCAAAAAACTCATTTCGCAATATATGCAGCACAAATGGCGTGGCTAACTCATAAATTGAAATCAGTTAACCTATTTCAGCCTACGTTTACCGTTGCAAAAAAGTGTAGAGAAAAAAAGAGACATTAAAATTTGTCGAACAAGAGGGGATAATAAATATATACTTATTTTTGTAGCGATATGTGCAGAGAATGGTGTCAGAATCACAATTTTCGCGAATATTCGACAAATAAGGAATTTTTATAGAAATTGTACTCAATTCAAAAAAAAAATTAACTGCTGGTCCCAAATTCTGATTTTGAAAATTCATCCGAGATAAATTGCATTGCATTTTCCATTGCTTTTAGTGTATTTATGCTCGTTAGCAAATTAACAATATAAATAGTTGGTTTGATGAAAGCGATTGAGAGAGAACCTTTTTTCCCCTTAATTGGTATACAGGTAGATCAAAGGTTAAAATGTCAAATCATCAGGCAATGAGTCAACAAGAAACATAAAATAAAAATTGGTTTCCGTTATCGTAAAATAAACTTTTAATGACTTATTTCGAGTCATAAAATCAACACCAGAAGTATTAAAAGTCTTTTTGGTGTGCTAAATATACGGACTGATGTGGTGAGAAATGAGAGAACGATTTAAAGCAATTAATCAACAATGGCTTATTGGCACAGAAAAAAAAAAATTCAAAATGTAGCTATCCACCACCGTCACCGTCGCCATCTATATTGAATTTATCATTATCACCTAATTACAATTAGTAAAAATGCTTGCACCGGAGGCCGGAATCCATAAAGTCCATAATCTACTGGCCACTAGCCACTATCATTTTTCATTATCATCATTACTCGTTACCTTACCATTACCAATATTACCATCCAGCTTGTACGACAAAACAGGGGCAGACGCCTCGAAAAGAGACAATGATTTGCAGGCTAAACAAGTGCATAAAGTTAAGAAGTGGGGTAAAGTGAGAGACTTATTGGAATGCGCTGTTATTTGATCAGTCGGTATGTTACTGCTTTACTAGTAGACTACACTTATTGTTGTACGCTGTGTAGTGCAGTGTCCAGCAGAAACTGATCTGGTTTTTTTCTGTCTTCTTCGGAGATTTTGATACACGTGCTCAACCACTATTATCGTGATTTCAGTAGTTAACGTTCCGTAGTAATTAAACCAACAATTGTGCAGTTATAATTTTAGTCAAGCTGTTTTGTAGCAGTAAAATTATGGAGCTAGCAGTAATTTCTTGATGGTAAGTTAACCAATTTATATTTCACTTTTATTGTGATGTCGTGTGGTGACCACACTGTTGTCTGCTAAGAGTGTAATTTTGGCTGGTCAGTAGTATTACTAGTATTCTTGAGTATTTGGGCTAGTTAAAACAGTATTTTCAAGCAGTACTGATTACTGACAATGATTTAATTTTTTAATTACTTATGATAGGTGTCAAAACCTGTGGGATGCTACAGCTGTTACTGGTGAGGACAATCCAGTGGTGATCTATATGTAATCCATGTTATCCAAAGGTGCTTGAATGTAAGGACTCCGTATTTTTGTTAAAATACGGTTAAATATTTTTTAAGCAATAATTTTTATTTTTTGACATTACACTTGATTATTCTCGTTTGGGTTTTTTCTCTTCTTTTCAGAATCACATATCATGGGGGTGCATGGGTTAACCACGTTTGTGGAAAGCCAGAGGGATAAATACAAACAGAAGGTGTATCTTCGGAATGTTCCGGTTATAATAGATGGCTGTAATTTGATGTACTTTCTTTATTTTGATGGGAGCAAATCTATTGTTGATCGGGGACAGAAAAGCAAGTCCGATAATCAAGATAAGGTTCCATTAGCCCATATTTTTGCCGGAGACTGGGTGCAATACGGACAAAATGTACGGTATTTTTTTCAACAATGCGCCCAGTGCGAGCTGCATCCGATTGTTATTATGGATGGGGCTTATGAAAGATCCAAACTTGAAGTAGCACGGACTCGTTTTGCGAGCAATGCGAAGGATAATACGAAGAAAAAGGATGGAGCTGTTGAGTTTCCAGGGAAAACTTACACTCCCGTATTTCTGAAGGTAGCTGTAACCCGTTTAAAGTTCTGAAATGATACTTGTTTCCTTTTGTACTATTTTGCAGTTGTACTAATTTGTTGTAACACTTTTTTAACGCAGACGGTGTTCTTGGAAGTATTAGCAGAGCAGAAGGTACCATGCTTCCAGACTTTGTCAGAGGCTGACCCAACAATTGCTCTTCTTGCCAATTTGCTGGGACAGTGTCATATACTAAGTTCAGATTCTGATTTCTACATTTACACTGGATCAAAACCTGTTCCATTAAATACGCTGAAGTTTGCAAAGGCTGCTCGAGGGAAAAAGGGCTATCTTTCAGGAGATAATCCGAAGAATGCATCAGAAAAAGTTTGGACGCTTCAGGGGGAATGCATCAGTCTTTCCGAAATTTGCAAAAAGGAGTTCCGTTTGAGTAGTCCCCAAATGTTGGCATTAGCAGCGGTTCTCTTGGGAAATGATGATGTCCCTCCTGAAGTCATGAAAGATCTTAAAAACTTAAGGACTGATGGAGCCAGTTTAAAAATCCGAATAACTAAGATGTTCGAACAGCTGTCACGCTTTCAAAATGTGGATGCTGCGGTACGTGGGTTGAGCCTTCGTCTGAGTCCTGAAAATAGAGCACATTTTACGGTTGTTGTTAGAAAGAATATGAGGAGCTATAACGGTGAAGATGGGGAGAAGGATATTTGGACGAAAATCAAAGAATCTGTGGATGTATCTAACTGGATTGACAAGGACTTTGAAGAGAAGAGATTTCCTGAAGGTGGTGATGATCCAAATGGCTTCGACAAATTGACCGAACATGAATGTTTGAAGAAATATGCTGGAACTATGAATAAACTACTTGACTTGGCTATTGAGGAACAAAAGGATATACAAGGTTGTATGGACCTAGTTCCCAACTGGTTTAAAGAAAAACACATGAACTGCGAATTTCAGACATATCTTCTAAACATTGTGAAGAATAAGGTCGTATTTCTTAACCCACAGGTAGAAATGTTTGGTTTTCCGAGTACTCATGACTTGAGCATACCCATTATAAGAGTAACTGCAGGTATTTTAACTGGCATTGATATGAGTAGTCAAATTGAGTTTATTTCGGCTAAAAAAGGAAAGGTACATCGAGTGTTTATGGCGCCCGTTACCCAGGTTAACTTCTACGGCGTGGTCCCATTGCTAGTAAAATACAACCAACGTCATGACCCTTTAAACTTTAAAAACGTTAAAGATTTTGGTCAAGTGATGACTCATGAAAGTCGCACTAGTTTAATTCTTGGCACACTTGGTATTCAGGAGAAGAAAGGAGAGTTGAAATTTTATGAGGGCTGGCCATTATCGTATAAAATTTGGATTGCGACTCTGATGTACTTTATAAAAAAGAAACTTTACACACCCGATCAGACTAGAGAGCCGATTAAGTGTTTGGCTATTTTAACTTCTATCTTTTTATGCATCATTAAGAATCTGATTGTTAACCCTGGTAAACAGACGGCAGTACCTGGAAATAAATGTTTGACAGCTATTCATGCCTTGCATAATGCTACCTCAGATCCCAAAAAGTTGTTAAGTATCAGAAAATTTTATGAGAAGTTTGAAGATTTTTCTAAAGTCACCGCTAATAGCAAGTTTTTGAAAACTTATGATATCTCAATCACATATGCAATGTCACAGTATTTTTGCATTTTGTATCATACTGAAATGTTAAACAATGTGCTTTGTAATCCGTTCAGATCACCCAAAATTAGGTATACAATGAACAATTTTTTCGTGTATAACTTTGCTGATTATATTATTAATGAACTTGAGAAACGGGATCCTGCTGATCGCGTTTTTAATGATGTTATTGCCGAAGCTACTGGGGTGCTTGAGATCAATGAAGTTTTGTATGAGTTTTTAGGAGTGTGCTACGACATTGATAAGGTTATGCCAGATATAGCAAATCCCCTACCAAGAGTCTTTATAGTTTAGTTACTATATAATATATACTATAGCTGTCAATAATTGTAGTTGAAATCTATTATTTATATATTCACTAGTCTTAATTTATAAATCTTAAAAAAGATTATGGATTTAAAATTTTAAAGTTACTACAACATGAATTCGGAAAGAGATAAAGCACGGTGTGTGAAAGATTGAGAGTTTAAGACTGATGTGATTTATCACTACAGAACTGAGGTTTATCTGTAAGTACTGCTACTAAAATACTTTACATAAGAATATTCAGAAATATTAAAACATTATTATCAAGACATATTTGTTAGTTAATTTTCTACTATTATTTATATCATTAATATCGTGATGTATCTTTAGCTTTAAGCATTGTTGCTACTCTTTTTATTGTCCTATGTTAAACATTTTAGCAATTACAATAAGTTTATTTTGCATGCTATAAGTTATACGTTAGTTGAAATATTGTTCAAGTATTTTAGAAAAAATACAAAAAAAGTGAAATACATCTTAAAACTAAAGACTTATAAAAATCTTAAAAAACTTAAAATAAATAAAAAACTTAAAAAATGACGCGGGTTTAATTCATTCATTCATTTTAGATTAAAAAAAATATTATCTATCATGTACTTATTTAAATATGAAAGTCCTCATCAATCATCACATAATAACATCTCATTCCATAAAAAACTAAATCTCGAATCGCTCTCAAGTTTTCACTACACCTCACATAAGATAGAAACATTGACCTGAGACTTTCATTTCGAAAAAGGAAACCATTAAACGTTTATTTTGAAATGAAGCATGTAACGGCCCCGCCCCATCTAACTAGCGGAGAAATTGCTTGCTACCGAAAAACCGCTGTCATTGGCTTCATTACAGGGACAATTTTTTCTTGAAAATAAAAACATCACAACTTTTTAAAATAAAAATTATAGACGTTTACGACTTATTATATACAAGATATAATATACTGCCAGCAATTATTTGTCATCCATCTCAAGCAATTTACGTGATTATTGGTGCTTATGATTTTTAGGTGGGTTGCCGGTTGGGTCGATGATAATTTCAAGTAAAACTTTCCCTCCGAAGTAAATTATATTTTTAGGACTTGAATAGAAACTTTACCTCAAGTAATTTATTATGAGACCCCTTAATTTGAATTATTTTTACAAGTAGAGGGACGCACCGAAAGATACTTAAAAAGTTGAGGTTTTAGCATGAAAAAGTACATTTACGAAAGCTAACTTAAATATTGAATACTTTCTACAGAAACAGAAATGTGCATTCCGAAGCGCAGCGTACGATGCAGTGGAAGCGTGAGAACTGAAGAAAAAAAAACAAGTGAACGCATTCAATTCAATCCACTATTTAGCTACCTATATATCCCATTCAGTCCTGACTAGAACTACGGCATCATCAGCTCAGCATCATTGTTGCTTGATTGTTGAATGTATGAATTGAGTGCACTATTTGCATTACCCTGCTATGTTGCGCATAGCTGTTCTTTGTTTAATAAGGCGTTAGTTGTACAACATATAATGCAATACGCACTTACTTACGCAGTTGGTTAATGCAAAATGCAAAACGCAACTGATGAAAAGAGATACTCAGAGATCACTCTGTGTTCGTTCAGTTGATACATAATATTATGAGATTCAGAATATATCTAAGCAGTGCACTCTTGCTTCTCGAATCAGTTCAGGTTTGGTATGAGTTGTGTGAGGAGAAGGGTTGATTATACTGCCTGTTTTCAAAATAAAAAATGAACCATTGTCGCTTATAATTATTTATCATGTCTTTCCTGTCTTCTATCTGGTTGCATTATTGCCCTGTGCTTTCATGGGTTACTTCATCAAGTGTGCATGTATGTTAAAACAATAACATCCATATCGCCTCATATTACCTTATCCGTTTAAGCTTAACATCGAATTTTTTTTGTTGACATTTATGGCGAAATCACCGACTGATTTTTTAAATAGTTATGCCTGTGCTATTACGGGTTCTGTATCTCCTATTTGGAGGGTCGTTAAAAGATAATTGGTTTCATACCCAAAAGTAAAAGTGAGTAATTATTATTAAACTAATTATAGTGTGTGTGATTTTGTGCATGTTAAAAAAAAGTTCAATAAAAGTAACGATTATTAAAACCATCTTGTGGAATAGTGAAGCTGTAGCTACTCCGTCAAAAAACGCTCGGTAGGATGGAAGGATAAAAAAGAGAAGAATAAAAAAACCTGAGATTTTGAAATACATCAAACGTCTTTTTGGCAGGCTAAAGGTGAGAATCGTTTTGAGTTGTAATTAGTTTTCTATGCTGTTGCATTGTGGAGATAACGAACTCTTTCAAATTTTTTCTTTGTTTTCCTGACAAAACACAATACTTGCATTAAATCGTTTTACACAACTTTTGGCAGCAGAAAAATTTCTCATGACTGGAATTTTGACTGTTATATTCATCATTTTGCCATTTGATATGGTTATAATGAGTAATGCTGAGCAATGATGCCTTTTATATTATGTACATCCATGTGTTTATCGCTGACCAATTAAAAATGATGTTACAAAGTAGTTGTTGGTAGGGTGAGTTTTGGAGTAGTGCTTGACTCACCAGACAAATATGCCTGGAGCTTTGATCTGAGTCAGCTCAACCGAGACTTGTAACGTTCGTTCCCTTTTCTGGTTAGAGTAGCGTTTATGTATGTGCCAAGCGAAAGGCTACGAGGTCCAAAAATTTTTTTTTTTTTCTTGGACAATTTCTTAAAACTCAACAATCAATGTACATATGCGAAACGAATAAATTGAGGTGTAGTCTGTCTGACAAGACATTTCTAAATTTTTGAAAACTGAACATTGTCGTTATTAAGACTAATTTACCCAACCATTTACATCCTACCTCCCGCCCAATTAGCGAGTTATGAATATTCGCTCTAAAAAAGTAGCTACAATTTAATTTACTTTTCAAATGAGGTCGGGGTTTGAAGTCTGCACATTAATTTCAAATGCGTTAATTTCAAAGTTTATTATTACGATACAAGCCATGTTCCGTAATACGTCTGAGATTTTAAACAGTATTTCATAAAAACTGTCTTGAGTTTTTTAGCAAAAATAGATATACTGTACTGAAAAAATCTGGTTTAATTAAGAAATTGGAAAAAAAGCGTGTAGCATTTAATTTCTATGTGCATAGATTCGATTGGTTTATATTTTCTATATTTAAAAAACGAGGTCCAAGGTAATATATAATCCATGCATACAAATGTACAGCTCTAAAAGGAGGAAGTTCCCCTCCTGTATACCTGCCAAATATTAGAAGCTTAAATAAAAAGCCTCTGCGCGGTGTTTTTTACAAATAGCTAATAATCCGACGTCCATCATCACTTTGGGTATAATAAGTAAAAAAGGATTATCATAACCAAAATAATATTCAGGTAAACAACTTTCAAGTCAAAGTCACGATTTATTGGCTCTCTGAAATTCTAGGGTGGGTGGTATGGCTCCACTGGAACACTAGGGTGTTAGTGACTTAGACATAACCGAAAATGTTGTCAAGAATGTTATTATTATATTTTTTTTATTTATGCAACGGCGCTTTAAAGCTAAATATAAATACATAGTAAAGTATCATCAACATCCCAAATTATAATATCAGCAATGATCCACAAAAAACTGTAATGTAAGATCACAGTGCGGAGCATGTTTTAGCAGTGTGCTATATAATTTATGTTTCAACATTAAATGCGACATTGATTTGATTATCAAGTATCATTACAGCGCATGGTCCAATGCTAAGCATATGCTACAACGTGACGCTATTGTCGTCCGTGTCAAACTAAATCTTTAGTTCTTTTTTGATATCCTTGAATGCATCAAGAAATGGTTTAAGAAGAATCAACCCAACCTTGGAGGAGCTTTAAAAAGAACAGATTGTTTATTTGGTACGGTTGAACTACATAAATTGTGTGAAGCACGTCGAACCAATAGTTAGTGGGTAGTGCTCTTTCATGATGATAGTCATTATGGAAGTTTGAGTTGACTGATTCAATATACATACCTACGCATATGTATACTAGCATGCAGCACCTTCCCCAAATATTGTAAAGCAAAAATGCTAAAAATTTGTTGAAAAAAGTGTTTTTTCCTCTCGTTTTACAGTAAGCATTTGTTTTTTCAACAGGTATAAAAATTACAAAACTAAACAACAAGCATGCAAACATCGAACGGTCACGGTGGTGCTGGTGCTGTGAAATGCCATATAAAGTATAAAATGATCTTCAGCAAAAGTTGTATGAAGCTGTCAACTTGCGTGTAACCATAAACAGAAATACATATCATATAACACGTCCCTTATGCAAGTTGCTTGCAGTCTAGTGCAATGCAAAACAAATTGAGGCAGATTTTGCCTTTTTTAGCTTACTAATAGTACCAAAGGAGTAAAACACAAATTTGAACTTACATAAAAAAAAATGACTAAACGGGGCGAAATAAGACGGGTTATTTCAATCATTATCTAATCCTTAATTTTCCCCCTACTGTTATGTCTTAATATCCGGTTTTAATTCTCATATAGTTTACACTACATGCATTTCAGACAAAATGTTGCAATAAACAATGAATCGTGTATTGGTACATCCATACACTTACACAACATCTTCATCATCACGACAACTTAACAAGCCGACAAGTCCCATTTGCATTATAACGGGACATGAAAAATTGTTCCTCTTAGAATCTCTCTCTCTCTCTCTCTCTCGCTGTATGAAATTGAGTAGCTGGATTTTTAACACGCATTTTTCTTTTTATCATCATCATCCATGTAATTTTAATATTTTCGTTTCTCACGAAAGAAAAAAAAGATATCACTGTAAAAATCCAAATCACATCTTACTAGTTTGTAAAGCAACGGTTTGTTGTCGGCAGTAATAATTTTTACTCCTACGGGGATACATTTTCAAGGTTACATTTTGAATGGCGTGAAGGACAGGAAACGGGTCCGTACACACATATCATCATCATTCTCAGCAGTAGCAGCAACAAAATCATCCCACAACTATTACCGCTGCTGCTGTAAAGTAAAACGAATCACTTTCAGACAGTCGCAAAGTTTTACCTGCCTACATTTTTTTCACAAACAAAGTATACTTTAGAAAGAGAGATACATCAACAAAAATGTAAGATGATCAGGTTGTTGACTTCAAGAAAGGACAGATCATTTATTTTTCAGACGCCCCATATTCCTGTTAATGATGCTTATTTCCTCCTTTTCATGCTGAGGCTTTGCATAAAAAAATGCTTAGCTACTATAAAGAGTCATAATTTTTTCGGCAATTTTTTTATAAGATAAGTATATTTTTATAATGCAAATCATTTTGCAGTTTCGCTTTTATTACCGTTCTTGTTGAAATATTATACTATTGCACATTTTTAAATCTAAGGTGAGTACCTTTGTACAACATGTCGAGAGAAGCTAATAATAATATTATAATTTGGTATGCTTATTATGCATAATGCATTCCATTCAAATCAAATTACAAAACTTGTCTGCAAGTTGGAATAAAAATTAAGAAAATGTAACACTAGATGATATTAGATATTATGCTATGTTAGTGTAGTACATTGATTTTTAGGGAACTGATGACTTTTCGGCGAATAGCTACTTAATTGGCTTTAGATATTGTTTATAGATAACCCAGGTAGCGATGCAATGCAATGCGGTGGTGGCGGTATGCCATGAGTGTTGCGTATGATAAGCATTGCGCATGCTTTTTTGTGTAGCAAGTAGTAAATATGATGATTTTTCATTGATCCATTAAAAGCAACTACATTTTCACCAGATCATTAAATCTCATAGAATCCATCAGCGCAATAATCTACTTTGAATGAGAGAATATGAAAGCTTTTTTTATAAATGAGGTTTTGAAAAAAAATGTTTGCCTTTATTTTGGTTTTGCGCATCTCGTCGATTTTTTTTACGAAAGTGATTCAAGCGCGGCGGCGATAATAGTTAGTATGACTTCCTGCAGTTGATGTAGCTTACTTGAATAGATTGGTTTTCGATGGGGTCGGTAGCAAGTATCGAAAGCGAATGTAGTTTTGAAGGGAATATTTTTCAAAAAAATAAATAGGATGAGCTATTTTCTTGTCAGCGGAAATAATGTACTTGCGAGAGCCTCATTTATAATAAGAGCATCTGGAATTGAAGAACAAGAAGTATGAATCCAATTTCTGTCAAATAATTTGAAACACAAAAAAAAATTAAGGCTGATCTGAACTAAAGTGACTTGATAAGGGAAGAGGAGAAACTGTCTGATTGAAATTCAATCATGGTTCGGCTGGCACAACATCCCTTTTGACTAATGCCATTTTACGTTCCTTTGTAACACAAAATTATTCAAGAGAAGACAAAAATATAACCACAATAGCATGCTATTTTTTAGAATCATTGAAATAAATCCGACTTAAACTTGCTCAAAAGGTATAATATTAAATTATACGCGGTGAACAATAAAGATCCTTTGTTTCGATTAGTGAAACATGGTAAAGGTGACTTTGCAAAAAAAGTTATGAATTGTGGTGAAATCACTCAAGTTGGAAAAAAGACAGTAGAGATACGCCAACAACTAAAAAAGTACAGTTTACAAAACAATACCTTAAAAAGTAAGAGTGGAAGATGAAAGGAATCTATAAGGTTTGGCTGGCTGTATTTTTAGGATTATATGATTTTAATGCAAGTTGATTCTCTAAAGATGGTAGTTGTCATCATGATCATCTTCACTTATTTAATTCTTTCACTCTCATTTTTCTTCTGAAGTAAAGAGTTATTTATGCAAAGATACTTTTCCTTTTTACCTTATCATCATCTCACCAGTAATAGGCTTTGTTTTATTTGCATGACATGGAACGATAAATAATAATAAGTCGGTAAAGAATTATAGTGAAACTTTTTTATGTAGGTTAACTGCATTTAACGATGCCGAAATCTTTAAAAAATAAATAAAAAGAATCCTCTCCTTTCTTATAATCTCAGTTTAATTATCAAATATGGATAGACATGAAAAATGAATTATTTGGCTTAAGTCAATACCGAAACAGCGCAGTTTACATGCACATGATTTTGTCGTAGTACTCATGGAAATTGTATACATATTTTGTCCACTCTGCATCATTATAATTGACCAATTCAGCCAGAGTCACTGTCGTCGTGCCTTGTGTTAAAGAATGGAAGGATGAAGTTATCCCAAATCATGACTCATTTCATCGCAACCCCTTTAATTTTTACACTTGGTCAACATCAAAGCATTTTTTTGTACTTGGTTAGTTGGTTATTCTTTGCAAATGATGGTTTGAGATCTAGGTGTGGTCGACCTTTTTTTCTCTATTTGTCAATAGTTTGGTTGTAGATCTATGATCATATCGATTCTGAGTATTATTTTATTCGCATACAATGGAATTGATAATGACACAAAGCAGCAGGATTTACTCATTCAGGGAGCTCCTCCGCCACAGTACCACGATGCTCTTTTATCAATTCGTCTGTCTTGTAAACCAGAAAGTTGTATTATTCGTCACAGTCACAATATGTGTGTCTTCTGGAGTAAGATGTACATAATTTATTTGCTAGTTTTGCAGAGCACTTTTAAGCTTGAGTAAAGGAAAAAATTGTAACAATAATATAGGTACATATTGTACATACACTGTAAAAATGTATGCAATAGTGTTTTTTGCAACAACAACTCTATGTGTTCCGGCTCTTTAATTTAATTTTATGATTCAATAATGCTAAATAAAGGATGGCAAGTAGAATAAATGCTCAGTTTGGCATGTATATTACTACAGTTCAATTGGCGATGATGATATACATAGGCATCATGTGTGTAAAGTTTAAGACTTCTTTTGTAGTCGTTTGGCTTATACCTAAGGACATTGTCTTATTCCTTCATCTCCAGACTCTCTGGCAAAAAAGGATTTGTGATCATTTTTGCATGAACTACACAAATCTTACTTTAAGATATAATCGGGAATCAAGCAACATGTCTCAAAATTGCTAAAGTTTTTTTCCCTAAGGGACGACGACGCATGCATGAAAGTTCCCAAAAACTACCTCATTCGTATGTATTTTGGCAATTTTTGCAGAGATTCAGATTACACATTGCAAAAGATTTCACAAACTGCGTGGCCAATAATCACTTAAAGATATCAATCGCTACTGGTATCATCCATACTAATTTTGAATGTTATTGTGATCTTGCGATACACATAAGCTATTATTACTGTTTGATGGTTAAATTTTATTTTAATGTGATACTGATAAGCCAAGGAACTACGTAACTAGTATTTTTTTTAGCTTAGAGATATTTTTATTAATGAAATATATTATATGCATAAATGAATGCAACAAGTAAGTATTATAGCTTGTTTTTGCATTCTTGCATGCTAAAATCAGTAAACTAAACTTGTTAGAAATCCTATACCTGCAAAAAAAATTTGATCGATTCCTATACTAAACTCAGTGCATCATTTTTGTTTACTTTTAGCATTTTCATCTACAAAAATTTCATGCTAAAAACAGTAAACAGAGAGACTATATATAAAATACAATAAACCATTGACCTCAGTAAATGGGACCACGGCGGCACCAGTCAACGGCAACAAGTTCACCTGTCATTAAATCTGTCTTCTTTTGTGGACGCCTAAATGGATGTGTTTAGTATTACATCTTTTGCTACCCCACCTTCACTCTTCCATTGATTGAAATATTTAACAAGATAACAAAAGCGCTTTATTATTTTTATTTATTACAAGTGTTCGCTTGACTTTTGCTGACATTATACAACCCTTATTCCATTGAATCACTGATGCCAAGCTATATTTACTACCACACAAATTACATGTTGCATATATTTTTCGCGAGGCAAAAAAAAATTGGTACACATGTTTAGTAAATATAATAAATATGCATTTCAATTTAAGAAGGGTTTAGCATATTTATGTACTTATGCTTGTATGTATTGCATTACAAATTTAGCGTTAGCTATTTTTTTATCAAACATATTCTTCAATATTATATTTTTTTTTACTTTATAATGTAATGTCATGCATTATACTATTATTAGAAGAATGAAGACGATAATAATATGTCGTGAGATTTGTATTGTATAATGCAACTGCATCTCGGCTGGCTCTCAGACTGCAACACAAATGTAAGATGTGATAGATTGATTAGATTTATCATAAATATCATACAAAAATGAAATGTAACTTTCCATTTTAAGTCTAATTTATTTTTATATATTGTATGACATATATTAAGATAGGTAGTCATGTATTTGTACATACAGACTTGCAATTGAAACTCGAATAAAACGATAGAAAAAAACATAATAATAGCGCAAAAATTGCTATGGTAATTTGAAAAATAACAATAATAGGCTTCCAATAAAAATTCAATGGTCATTTGTACACATTCTTTTTACATATATATTTTTGAATGCGAATATGTGTCGAAATGAACAGCAATTATTGACACCGATGGAAAATGTTGAGTGGATGAAGGACAAACATTTTATTATACTTTTTTTGTAAATTCAAAGCATCTCTCTAG
The DNA here is from genome assembly GCA_034695465.1 of Entomobrya nicoleti. Lineage (NCBI taxonomy): Eukaryota > Metazoa > Arthropoda > Collembola > Entomobryomorpha > Entomobryidae > Entomobrya > Entomobrya nicoleti. The sequence continues at coordinate 88,803 of JAQFZG010000003.1, forward strand.
GCAAAGTAAATTTTGCGATGAATGTAGCGCATTCTATTCTAAATAATTTCTAGAATTCTACAACCGATATAAAAAAAGTGGTGTGTTACTTCATTCTGACGCTTTGCTTTGAATCATTTGTTTTTTTTTGTCTTCTTTTAAATTGGACTTGAGTAATGATTGGTAACTTAATAAAGCTGTGTCAAGTCCGATTAACTAAATAAACTAATTATCGAAACTGTTACTCAACACGAATTCTTTCAAGAAATTATTCGTCCCTGGCACCCATGCATCCCAGAGCAGGCAGTTAACCTGTTGACTAATTTAATTTCGACAGATAAGTAAAGCTTTTTATTTTGCTAGAGCAAAAAGTAGAGATCAACAAGCGGCATTGATATTTTCGTAAAGTTTAGTTTGATGACTGCGAGTTATAGAAGCACATAATTACTAAAACTAATTATCTTTGATAATTACAACAGCAGCATGTAAATATTGAATATGGAACACCTATTTTTGTGTTCCATGCATTTATAATCTTGTGAAATGACTTAAACACTAAAATATTATTGTGAAATCTCAAGTTAATTTTGCCCTTTTCCTAACAGTAATTCAGATTGAAAACACGCGATTGCTGCACAAATAAATTATAATTTTACGACCAGCATCAAACATTATGACCCAAACTTACTTATAAGGTTGCTTTTTGTTGAAAGCTATCATTAATGATTTCCACTTCGTTGTTTTGGCATTGCCAAATTCACCGATTCATGGTAGCAGTTTTACGATCACTTTCTAAAACATTCATAACTTTTTTTGCGATTTAAACGAATGAACAGACTATTGAGTAATCTTACAAGTTATAATATAAAAATGCCCTGTAAGATGCATTGTTGGACAGAGTGTTGATTGCAGTTATCGATTACTCGGTCACACGCAATGTACTTGTCCATTTCTTAATTTCTTCATCTTCTTTAGGACAAGGCAAGGCACGATGATAATTAAAGATGAACTGTTTGAACTCTTTACACATTGACTTTCCTTCGGACTAAATTACTGCTATTAAAACCAAACTGAAGGACTTCGGAGATTAAAAATGAAATCATACACGTTTCGAAATCTTGTTCTTTTTTATGTGTGATGTATGAACATCAGAAAAGAATGTCGGACAATTTTTTGCACAATATAGCCCTGACTGGTATTAATTATATTAAATGAAGTTGGTAGAAATTTAGTTTGGTGGATCAGGGGCTTCGATTTGGGACAGAGACAGAGAGTAGTAAAATGATTGACCAGTGATTATGTAATACTTGCCTTGTCCAATATGAAACTTATATGTTGTTGGTAGTACATAAATAAATTTATAATAGGTAATATGTACGCACGCACATATACCTGCCACAAATTCGAACGCACAGGTAACTTAATCAGCAGACTGAATCATTTTACCAACAAATAATCAAAGAATAAGCATCGTACACTAATAACGCGGAGTACACTCGTGACGACATTTCGTGAAGATATTAAGATGGCTTGCAGTTGAAACAATGCATTATTTTTTGTTTCACAATATTTCAAGTTTGATAGCAATTTTATCAGAAAGAAATGAAATGATAAAAAAATCAATACTAAAATTTGCCTCACATATGCGTTATTTTCAACCTCATTTTTGAAAAAAAAACATAAGTTTCAGTTTTGCGATGTGACAGAACGATATGCGTAATGTTTCCGTAAGCATATTGCATAGGTATTTCATATATGCTACGGGATATTATTTCACTCTCCGATCTGAGCTGACTCATATAGTCTAGCCCAAATGTACATAAAAACAGTAGTTTCGTTAATGAAATTAATTAAATGGGTTCACTGAATTAAAACATTTTTGTCTATTGTTATTACAAAGTTAGATTTAATAATTTTTTTATGCTTCGGGTTATAGACGAGCCTCTTTGTGTACAACTCAGATTTAAATGTTAGACACTCGCTGTTTCAAATGGTTCAAAAGTTGTTTTTACTGAGCATGCCTGAGTGAATAATGAGTGTACTGAATTTTGTGTTGTACAAATGCATAAATTGGAAAATAATATGAAACATGAGTACATGATAAAAAAATGTCATTTCTTTTTTCTCGAGGATGAAGTAGGTGGAGTCAGGTGAAAGCTTTCTTATTTATTTGTGTAGATGATAGTGAAATCAACACAATGTTTACATTGCCTAATGATAATGACTAGTAGCAAAAATGATATACAAAGTTTAAAAACTTTTTTACCGTGAACAAGACTCAACTACTGCCTTGTTATGAACGCAATACTGTTGTTATACCACCACAATGAATGCATGCAAAACGATGGTGTGTTTTGTTCATTGAACTAGGAACAAAAATGTGAGTATATAAATTAAACAAATGTTCAACAATCATATCAAAAAAGCTACTATGATTGCAAGCTAGCATGCCACACACATTGTTGCGATTGCGATGCAATACCTACATCTTTATTTTTGGAACACTTGATTATTTGTCGTCATCATCGTCATCATCACACATCCACATTTCCCTTATAAGTATATATGAAAAAACTGCGGTTTTTCGCACATTAACTATATAGTATTCATAAAAAATGAAGATTCTCAAGCAAGATTTTTTTTTCACAATTGAAGTTGTTGTTATTGTTACGACTGAAATATGAAATTGTAACAATTTCCACGAGTTATTCGTGTCACTGTAAAAAAAACGAAGTTATCTGCTCATCTTTGTGTACTCATTATAATATTTTTGATATGATATCATTTCAATATTGTGTAGCATCGCAACAAAAAAATGTGAATAACATCCTCATATGCAAACTATGCCTCCGTATCTTTATATTTCTTGTTGCGTTTTTTTAATACTATCGCACTTCATCATTTTTCTACTATCGTCCCTTCCCTTGAAAAAAAAAAACATAATGGTTACGGTGCTGTGATTTGATGTAGGGTTTTCATATATTTTATTACACATATAAAAAGGCTCATCCCATCGCAAAACATAAATATTAGTTTATATTATTGGTGTGCTAGTAATTCAGTCAGTGATACTTGGTGTTAAAATGTGGCGTGATTCATATGAGTTTGCTAAAACTGTACCATATCCATGACAACAACTTTAACATATAATTTTAAAATATTCAAAAAACTCCGGAAAGTTTTCGCAATTTGCAATCTCGACAATCAGCATATTTTGCTGAAAACCAATCTTGAACAGTACCCTGCCTGCTGTAATAAAAAATTATAATCGCAAAAGCATTCATGTAAACTCAAAACCAGTAGATGATTAAATTACAACGCGAAGATGTGAAAGGAAACAGTAGTTTCGTTGTTGTTTACTATTGTGAGAAATAAATAAATGTACAAAATACAAACAACGTTTACGTAAATAATAGTAATCATAATCATCACGACAACAGCAAAACAACACCATTTCCTTTTTAAATTGTTTGCATTTTTCTTTATTTTTTTTTCTTCTTCTTCTTTAAACAAGTGTGTGAAGACGCTAATACCGCAATTCCTCCACTCCCAATGCGCTTTTGTGATTTCCTTGACTCGAGTCTTTTGTCAACGAACTCTGTTTTGATATCTGATGCGCAGATATATATTTTTTCCTTCTGACAAATACTTTAAAATGACATATATTATTACTATTATGAATGATGAGCTAATGTAACACGATGGAACGTAATAAAATTGAAGCATTCCTACAATTAGTTTAATCGTCATTCATCCATTTCGACGACGCATGTATGTGTATGCTTGTGATCGATTCTGACATGTTCACCAAACAATTTACAAAAGGTAGAAATCCAAAAGGTAATTTTGAGATTTCTAAAATATAAGACTATTCATATGACATATTATCCAATTAGCAATAATTGCGTATCAATGCGAATGGTCCGACGACCGAATGGATTTCCGCGCTACTTAAATATGATACGATGTGTTTACTGCGAAGAAGGATGTTCACATATTAAACGGCAGCAGCTTTAAAGTACTTTCAGAAATAAGTTTGATTGTAATGATGATTTGATGATTGTTTTGCACTACATTTAACTTGGGTGCATTTCTGTCATATTGTTGATTGAAGATGAGTATGAACAAGTACTTTTTTTTATCTAAAGTTATGTCATGTCATATTAATTTATTAACTTAATGTTCTGTTATATGATGTGCTATAGTAGCAACCTTCGTAATATTTAAGACTTTTGAGTTTCACTACTGTATATTGTCACTTTGTCACCCTCCCTGTATTTTTTAAAGTTTAAGGAATAGTACAATGCACGCAAAGTAAACAATTTCTAACGATTATCAACGGTAAAAAAAAATCAGCGATTTCCCCTAAAACTTATTTTGCGCAGAGAACAATAAAAATAATAGCAAGTTAAGCGTAAGAGGAGAATGGGAGTGATTGTTTCTCTAAAATGAAATCGCATATCCACATCCACACAACTGTACTTACTCATCGTCAGTTTAAGTGTTGCCTATGATTACTGTCATTAGAGCACGCTTCATTTCCTCTGGTTGGAGAAGTAAAAGCATGTAGACAATCACAAGTTGAAAACATTTACTGTCCTCAGCAGTAAAAAAAAGGGAAGACGAACGGTACGAAATTGTTAATTTCTTAATTACAGTTTTAAGTTCCGCATGAACATTTCGTTTGCTGATGGGAATTTGTGCATAGCATTTATGTTTTTAAAATAAAGTACAGCACACACATGTCATCATTCATTTTTAATGGTGCACAAATTATTGCAGAGACACTAGAGGAACAATGCAAAAATATCGTTTTGTTTTTAAACGCACAAAAAAAGAGCGTGTAAGCGGAGAAAACTCGAAAGAATAGTAAAACAAACATATATAATCAATTTACTATTTCGGAACACGAAATTTAGTTTTACTACTGCATATACTAGTGCATGCGTAAGATAAGAAGTACGAAAAAAAACTGAGAAAAAATGTCGGTATCACTGAAGTTTCCAAAACAAATATGAAATTTATGATTTGATAATTGCGCTTACTACAATTATTTAAACAATTACAAGTAGCTGAAAGCACATCAAATTGTAAAAAAGGTAATAATAAGTAATATAATCACAAAAGATAATAAGACAACGACACAAAATTTCCTGTAGGATTACAGTACAGCAAGCATGATTTTACTTTTATTATTGCGATATTTTTGATAGCAAAAGTGCGCTTACTCAAGCATACCAATACTTCCTACCTATCTTAGTACCTATGCCAAGGGAAACACTGCAGTATTATAATTATAACTACAAAAGTCGAAAAAATTATAATTATATTTGAAATTAGACAATGCGCTTATCAGTATCTTGTCAGCATGTTTACATGGATTACTAATTTTCCGCATTTATATTTTTTTATCCGCTAAAAAGATCAGAGAAAATTTTGTGATTACTTGTATGAAAAGTATATAGAGAAAAGGATACACGCGGTGAATCGGGATACGAAAACGAAAGGTTTCTTTGAGAGCAAAGACCAGTTTTTTGACATGACAAAGCTGATTTTGAGATTTACCAAATAAACGTAGAAAAGTAATTGTTATTGGATTTTCTCACATCTACAACTTGACATTATAATATATTAACTTAATGGAATTGAGCTGGGCTAAATGTCAGAGAAGAAGAGAATTGAAATTGCTTGAATCTCGCACCAGCATTTTCAATTAACTCCTTTTGTCATACAGGTTGCATATCATATAGGTGTACTTAATGTTAGGATTCAGGTGGATTTATTATTTTTCAAATACCAGATGAAATGCAAACACATTCACAAAAGTCAAATAATCAATTGGTATATGGTATCTACGATTCGGAGAAATGACAAGATGGATTTATTTCGTTTCTCAATGAATAAGCCAATAAGCTTAAATGTCAAACATTTAAGAATATGTATTTGATACAAGTTATTAAAATATTTTCCATCTTCTACGACACGACGACGACGCTTCTGCCAAATCCACCGGTTTAATCTAGTTGCACATTGAAACTCAAGTCACATTTTGAAATTTTTATAGTCATTCTTCTTCGGATTGGGAAGTGTGCGACTCTTTTGCTCTGATCATTGTTATGAATGTATAGCGTTGTTTTTTTTCTTTGTCATTGTACCGTCATCGGAGAGCAAAAGGCGAGGGACCTGTCGCATTTGCCAAATGTCGCACATTATCATTCAGTGTCACTTTTCAACAGTTCATCATCATCATTCCTTTTCGTATCTCAACCAGTAAAAGTTGTTTCATATGCAATACATTTTCTCGTCATTCGCCTTCCTCCTTCTTCTGCTCATGCTGCTGTGGTTCCTGCCTGTCTGGCAAAGTCGGCTGATTTCAAACAACGCAGTTTTCAAATCCAATCCATCCCTATCTAAATTTTTATTACCATTTCAGTAAATATTATTAATTTCCTGACTTGTCTTCTTCCGACCCTTATCAGGTTTATTTCATTTCATATAGAGGGACGAACAACCGTACCAATAAAAAATAAAAGTTGCAACTAGCAAAAGGAGGGTTAAAATACGAAATCACCATCATCATCATATTTACGACTGTAAAGGTGTTTATAGTATCTCACCCTGCCCTCTCTTGCAACTACTTTAGTTGTTGGAGAGTAATAAAAACCCTTTATGATTCCATTTCATAAACAAGTGGATCTACGCATAAAAGTGATACTTTCTTCTTCTTATACTCCGTTTATTATTGTCGATTTCGAGACTAATGTTCAGCCATATCATCATCACCACCATTGCCTTTTTAATCGGCTGTAAAACTTTTACAGTCTTGCTAAATTTTACATAGTTGATGAAGCATGGTAAAAGGGATTCTCCGTCAATGAAAATAAAACTCTTGAGAAGGAGATACAAGAGGAAAACGATATCATTTTTATTATTACCACGGTTTCTCGAAGATATACACTTATTATTAAATGTAAGTATGTTTGAAAACACAGTGCAATGTCTTTACTTGCCATTCAGAGAAATGACAGAAAACCGATGCCCAAATGCGCATCTGTTGCAACACCCAGCATTCATTCTCACCCCTTTTAGAACTAACTTTCATTTGGAAATGTAAAAGGAAAAAAATAAGGAACTTTATCAATGAAGCGTATCACATTTTTATGGCGATAGATAGGTTGACTCTCCTCTATAGAAAGTCATTCAGTGGCCAAGATAGTGGTCAGGTCAGACAGCTTGGCACCGACTTGAAGCTCATCAGCATTCATGACAAGCATATTATTTCTTCATTCGTCTGTATTGCGCATCTTTTAGTTGTACCAACATCACAGCCAAGAAAGGATGCGGTTTAATGAATTTTCCACTCGCGTCGTAGTTTGTCATGCGTTTCCCCTACAAACCACCAAAAAAAGTCTTTCTGTTTTGTCATCTTGTGTATTTTTTTTGTGTCGGTCTTCGGTCAGTGGTATCCGCCTAAATGTGGTTGTGTTGTGGATATGCAAGTTAAGGTTCATCTAACATTATGAGTTGCCGGAAAAGAATTTTCCGTGGTCCTCTCAGTCGTCCTCATAAACAACTAATATTTATACCTTAATGAAACTAATTGCTAAATTGCTTCAATGTACAACAAACAATAAAGCAATTTGGTTTTTCTCAAGTCATATTAACCGATATGCTATTTTTATGAGTGTGAACATCATATTATGTGTACGTGCATAAAACCTTTTTTTTGGCTTTTTACACCGCTCATTGTGAGTACTAAAATCGTTAAACGAGTGCATTTACTGATTTTCTACTTTATTCAGACGGAATACATAAATCGACTTAGCAAAATAAATAAATAAGCTCTCTCTCTCTCACAAAACATTCCAAAAGAACTTTCCGTTAAAAATCAAACTAAGCCTGGTTCGTTTTGTGTGCTGAAGCCAAATGGGTTCTTCCGAACTAATTTTAATCATCGGAAAGAAAGATTTGTTTGAGATTGTTCTCCTTCATCCTTCCATTCATACCGATTTTTAAAAAGAGGATGTAAGTCAATGCAGGTCCTCACGTACGCAGAACCTTTATCATCTAGAGCACACACACTTATACATCCATACATAGATTATAGAAAAAGGGTTTTTTCCTCATTTGAGAATAGGTCGCTATCAAAATATTGCTCGCAATTTTTTACATAGAACGAGACATGTAGGGTCCCTGATGAGTACCATGTCTGAACTGCAAGCTACTGAATAATGTGTGTTGACTGATGAAGAAGCATGCCTAATTACAGGAGGACTTAATCGTGATCCTATCCTGGTAAAAAAGTTGATTGGCTAAATAGTATTTCTTAATGAAAGGTTCCTGAACAAGCTTACCATAGTATATAAAACACGTCACATGGGTTTGAAGAGATTACCAAGAAGACGCTAACTGAAAAGACCATGAGAGTGCTGCATGCTCATTTATACTATACTACAATGCTTTAGTAAAAAAAAAATTTTTTTGGTGTAGCATGGTCCATGTCGATGCATTAAGTATTTCAAATATTTTAAAGCATACATCCACAATATATTATATCTCTACTCACAAACTTTCTTTAAAACTTATAGCTAGTTTTTCTATCTGTGTTTAAAGAATATCCCAGGTTTTTTTTCTTTTTGGGATGTGGTGCTAGTGCATTAGACCACATAAGATACATACACTCAAATTAATGCACCTTTTTACTTTCAAGAAGACAAAAACGAAAAAATATAAAAAGGTACCCTTGACAAGTGCACAATGTGGTAGGCTGTTTTTATTGGTATTAAGACAGGTAGACTTGTAGTCTTGACATTACAATACAATAGCTACCTGAGCTTTTGTGAGTTTTGTCTCTTTATATGATGCACCATGCACACACACTCACATCACAACAAGCACCACATTTTTGTTTTTCGACTAACCTGTCAAAATGTTTTTGAAGCACATGATTTTTAGAGTCTGGGTTAGAAGCATGCGCACACCTTTGTTCAGTGGTTGCTAGAGTGTCATTCCCATCAGGTGTGTCTTCTTAGAAAATAAGTCTACAAATCAATTTTGAGCAGTCCTAGACTTTCCCATATCAAATGTTCTAAAGCAACGTGCCTTTTGGATTTGGTTGAGAAGTGAACAAAGTTTTTCATCTGTGCATAACAATTGATAGTTTTGCTAGAAATATAGAACACATAAATTTCCGTTGATAGAAATATATTTGACTATTTAACATTTTCGGTGATAGTTTTAGTGCCAATTAGTATTCCGTTAATGTCATATGCAACGGATATTTAGTGTTATCGTAAATACAGGAGAAAGGGAGAATACTCACTCTGCTGTGCTCTTTATTTAACGCAGAAAATGGACTTATCGTGTTGAGTATCTAAGTAGAGCAGAGCATCAAGCCAAATCATTGTCATCGTCACTTTTCTTGGTAAGAATGCACATGCTTTTTTATTTCATCATTCCATCTAAAATTCTGATTCATGAATTTATACTAAGCGAATAAAAAATCATCGCAAGATATATTATTGCGGTGAACCATTAGCATTTCTACTGACAAAAATTTCCTTTTACTTAAATACCTGAGATTAGTCAGTTGAGATGCAGAAATCTCCATTGAACAAAAAAGATAACACACAATTGGGCACTGCTCACGTTATTGCGAATCGCAATCGCCAGAAAAAAAAGCATTCCAACATGCTAGATGCGAAACATGTTAGTGTTTTACTGAATAACTTATCTTAATTTGATTAAATTCCCTTTTTATTCTGAGTCAGACTCTCTGACTGACAATAATCTCAATACAGCGCAATAAAAATAGTTTTTTTTTACGCTTCAGCGAATCTGCTACTGTGTGTGACTTAGACATTCTCTATTTCCATTTTACTTTTCTACAAAAAATCTATACTCTATCGTATCATCATGCGTCTTTCAGATTAGCAAGTTGAGCGATTGTAAAATACTCAATAAGAATAATTTTTTATATTATTTTTTATTGCGTCCGTCGTCGTCGTTGCTTTATGCAAGCAGTACATTTGGCTGTGCAACAAACAGTAGGTCCCTGTTTACAACCGCTTGTTATGCACTTTTAGTCCTTCTAGATTAATTAATAATAATAGTTTCATACTTTGAGATTATTTAGCTGTTGTCTAACGGACGTGAGATGCTCACTTGTTATTGCACTTATGCACCTAACCATGAAGACTTCTTAATTAAACCAGGTTACACTTATTGACATCCTAAGAGAAATGCCTAAGCTGTTTTAATTGCTGTGAGCAACAAAACAAAGTAATATTTTCCCTTGAAAACCTTTTCCTTTCTTACAAACATTGTGTTTTTTACAATGCGAGTAGATTGAAGGATTTTCACTGAATTTTAGAAAATAAATAAAATATCAAAATGGAACATTCCGGCGAAAAGGGAAGCATCATACGATTAAAAAATAAAATTAGCACAGAAAACGTTGATTTCAACATATTGGGATTTTAAATTTCAAATGTTAATAGCTAATCTGTTTTTCAAAAATATGTATATATGCATATTACAGAATTTCTTCAATTCACAAAAACAACAGCTTTTGCCCCAATTAAGCACGCACAGGTCTATTATTAGGCACGTGTTTCGTATACAAAAAATGTATTCTAAAATCAATCATCCGTCTGATTTGGGCGATATGATGCATAAATACTTTCAAGTTTTCTTTCTCAGCAGCATAGAAGCTAGAAATGGACATGCATCTATCTATCCATAAATTTTATGTTTCTCTGAGCATGTAATTTGTACTTGGCTGTCATGTCAGTAAAGTGTGTACGCATGGAAGGTGAGGTTTTCTTGTGATGATGAATTTCTTGGTATTATAAATGAGCAACCCAAATTTGTCAGAGACCCAGTTTGTAAGTTTTTGAAGAGTAAGGAGCATGTTATATTTTTATGATATTTCTCAGGAGTAGTGAATAGGAAAAAAAAGGGTTTACAAGACAAATACAAATGTACACCGTGCTACATTGACATGCAGTACTTTTGTATTTTTCCAATTTTCAACGGTCCTATATGTTAAGAATGTGTAGAATCACCAAAATGGTGTTGCTCTGTCTCTCTGCTCATTAATAATGTAGATGTTATATAATCGCAGCGGACAAAATTATGCCATTGTTTGAGGAGGAGGACCAGTGCAGTGGTACTAGAGTTGCATTTTTATTCTCTCATCAATCCGATATGCTTTTGTGATGATGATGATGACAAAAGAGAAACAGTACACATTTTACAAAGTACAATGTTCTCATTTTCGAATGAATTAATTCTTCATGAGATAATACAGTTTTCTTTCTTTAGATATCATGATGTCAGGAAACAGTGTTAACATTATTTTATTTTAACTGAAAATGATGTTCAGCGATGTTCGAGATTCGCATTTTCGCAATTGTGAATTTTCTTCATGACTAATATCATATAATATGACAAAAGAGAATCACACGTCTTCATTTTTACATAAAACATGATGAGCAAACTTACAATTTTTTGACTGAGCTTTTAAAACTATGTAAGAGATAATGACATGGTTGCATTACTAATTGATTTCCACTCAATCATTATTCACGATTACTTGGTTGCATATTGAATGACCAGAAATACCCACATTTGAGTAAAATATAAACGCTGCACCGACACTGTACAGTGTACACGGTAACGTTTTTGGATTTAGAAAATCTCAAGAAATAAAATTCAGACATGTCCAAATCAATTAGAGTTACAAACAACTGAACTCAAAATTTGCCGAAACGTTTTGCAATATGATCTGATCACATTTATTACTATTTAAAATTTACAATACAAACCCATTAAGACAAAATGTATTGTACGAAAATGTGCAAGCATAAAGCAATATTACAGTTTATGCACAGTATTTTTCTCGTAAAAATGGTAAAAGAATATAAAAAAAGGCTTAAAAATTATGTTGTCAGGGAGATAGTATTTAGCCATAATTGGTACAATTGGGCACAAGCACCATCACTACTCCTTATGCTAATTACGTTAAAGAAATGACACAAGAATATTTTCTGGTAAACAGAGAGAGGCGTGTACAGTTTACTGCCTTTTGTTATTTAATACTCACTCCTACTAATTATTGTTCATTAGCTCAGGTAGATCATTCTTATAATTATACATGAAACGAAATCGAAAATGCGAAAACATGAAATGCGAATATACGAGTACTAAATATATTACATGGCAAGTAATTGCTGTACATTTTAATTATCGAATTAAGCACGTTTGGTCGTCGTTTTAACAATCAAATGTGTTTTTCTTATGCTAAAGCTATTGAACTGCCTATTATAAACATTAATAAAAAAGTTGGTTAGATTTGGTTAGCAAAAATGCATTTTTTAAATCTTTGCTACATATATTACTCAGATTCAGATCAGTGTGAAATTCAATTACAAGTTATAATTAGTTTATCATCGATTAAAAAATTTCTGCAAAGTTCATGGTTGTCAGTTATTCAGTGAGTAACAACAAGCAAGATATTTGTATTCACTGTACCGCACGAAGTCGCTCGCACTAACATAATTACTTATTACAACAATGAAGAAACTCAGTTGTGACAATTAATTTCAATTATATAACCCGATTGTCTTTATCTTTATTGTTTGCAGATATGATGCCAAGGGATCTTCTATGGTCATCGTCATAATTAGTCATCGATTTAGCACACACATACGACAAAAATTAGTTACAAGAGGACTACATACAGAGGATTTCACAGCAGTGTGCATTGTTCACCGTAATCAGATCTCATCAAAGCTACGCACTTTGGGAACCACCAGCCAGCAATAATAAATATCTGAAAAGAAAGCCCAAGTTGAAGAAGATAAAACTAGTCTCCTGACGCATCTATCATCACCGTGGGCTATAAAAGTTGACAATTTAATAACAACTTTGATAAAAAGTGAGAATACACATAAATTAGAACGAAATTCAACACAATAACGGTTTGCTGTCATCAACAATAGCAGGCTATAAAACACTCATTGTATAGCCACTATACTACTCGAACTGCAAATTTGCCACAGTAAAACTAACAAAAGACCAAGATAAAATATAAAAATTCAGCTCCACCGAAAAATTTGACTGCGAATCATATTAGATTTTTTTAAACAGTAAAAGCTCACACACGTGTATTATTATTGTGTGTGTTTATGTATGTCATATTACCATTTTTAGCTTTTTATGTGATTTTAAAGAGATTCTCAAAAAAATAAACTTTATTTTCTTTCCTTGAATTTGATAAATCGAGAACAAAAGTGTTGAAAATTACATAGATACCTACCAAGACACTCATTTCCCAATATAATAGCAGTCTTTACTACTCGCACATGCTGCAAATTTTCTAAATAATCTTCATTATGAACAATTGTTAAAAAATTGAAATACATCTTTATTGTGTGCTCTAACTCTCTGCAGGTATTAAAGAAATGCGAGCAAGTGTTACTTGCTAACTTGAAAAAGAGCCGATTATTTGTCTCTCTCGACAAAAAGAAATTGAGCCCCAGCTATTTGCTTAAAAAAATAACGAAAACTTTCTGCAAAAAAAATTGGATTATTTGCCTGTAAGAGATCTTCTTCATCATCATCAACAGATTTCAAACAGTAAAAAAAGAGAAGAGCAGTCCCTTTACATGTCAAGATTAATTGTAGTTATCATCTTGAAAACATCAAGTTTTTGAAAAAGAAGAAGCAGCAGGAGTGATTCTTCGTGAAGCCAAAACACGCATAAAGTACATCTTGCTAATCTTCAGCTCAGCAAAGTCGAGGACAAAAAGTACATTTGGTTAAGAAGAACAAAAAACGAACTCAAGAAAAACAAATAAAAACTCATAACAATGGCGCCGATCAGGAGTCCTATAGAAATGTGGAGCATAATTGCTCTATTCCTTGCTTGTACAACACTTTCATGGAATGAGGTTAAAGGCCATGGCAGATTAATAGAGCCGCCGTCACGATCTTCAATGTGGAGGTGAGTTAAAATAAATTAAATGATCCTTTGCTAATACTCTTCTGCTTACTCCTTTTTTTGCTAAAGATTCAAAAAACTGCAGCTTACATGCATGCCTAACTTATTTCCTTTTCATTAAGAAGAACATTATCGCAATCTGCTTGTACATTTTAATGCCATATTATGCTTTTCTAAATGTTAAACTCACAATTTAAAATTTTTATGATCCTTGTAATAAAATGAGAATGATTATAATATGCAACAGGAGAATTTATAATAATGGTTATGATAAAAAACAATGCTCATCTTCCCCTATATAACGTTAATGTACTTATACCACCATCAATTCAATAGTCTTCTAAATTTCTTCTTTTCTATATTTAAATTTTTACACCGAGGCCATAATAATGGTCTTGTAGGAATATAATGTGATGATAATGATAAGTAACCGTAGTAGTTAAATTAGAGACTGGGGTTAAGATGAAGATGACGAGTATGTGTGCAAAAAATGGTGATGCTAAAAGAACAATTCATGTATAATGATAATGAACATAACGTTATGAGAGAGTGTTAGCTTTAGCTATGAAATTTGGTAGAAGTGTAGTTTGATATGTGTGCGTGCACAAGTTTCCTTGGGATGCAGTGCGTTACGAACCGCATATAATGCATACCATTTTTTTCTAAATTAGTGTGTTTCAATAGCAAATGGAAGTACACTGTATTTATTTTAAAGGCTTTCCTGTTAAAAAAAACTTTCGTTATTGTTTATTTTTTATCAAGGTAATAAAATTTATATTCACAATCAATGCCTTCTGTCTGAAAACTATAAGAATGTTTATTAGATACATTTTATAAACACGTTTCTCCGTGATTTTTAATAGCATCTACTTTGAAGAATCTGATAGTGGTGATTATGATATCATTTTCTGAAGTTCATCGTTTATTATTTAAAAAAAGATTGCTATGTAATGTATGTTGATATATATTTTATGATCTGGATATTTTTTAATTCACTAGTTCAAAAAAAATTGACATCAAAAATAAATTTTGCAAAATGTATCATTGAATATCACAAGTTTTTTGAGGTGTATTTTTCCCCTCATGGGAAAATTGATTTAGTCATCCATGTCACGTTGACAATGTCGCGGTTGTTGAAAAATACAATGTTAACGGAACAAGCGTCATATGTCATTGAAGCAAGTTCACTAAATTTCATTGCAACCAAAAAATTTCACATTTTAGTCAGTAATCTCGAAATACAATGTTATAGCTTGTTTCAATGGTAATCATTAAGCTACACATAAATATACCCATTATACTTCTTCTTCTAGCCTCTGAACTGTGTAAAATAATAGTAAGGTTTTTATTTTTGATGATAGTTTTCCCCGTGTTATAATTTGCATATGTATCACTTTTTAAATTTGGTATTTGCATTAGAAGTAGTTTACTTATTACAGGTTTAAATGCTCTTTTCTGAAGAGGGACTTACTTTTAATTTATGTCTGTTAGGCTTGGTGGTGCTTAACTACAATTTAAAAAATTGTTTCAGAACTTGTGTTGTAGGAGGTGGCTGTTACTACAATTTGAGTGCAATGTGCTGATTGCTTGTTAAAAGTACGCTATTATGAAGCTATGTAGTGCAAAATACATACAAGAAAGTAAATGTACGAACACTTATAGCTCAAGTGATATGATATGATAGGGAAACAAAATGAACATTTTTGTAGTTTATTTAAAGCAAAACAACGCCTAAATGTTCTTGAAAACTTTTTATTGCCGTGTGATGCTTAATTTTTATAATGTATGCAGATATCTTGGGATGTAACCACGTTTTTTTGATGAAAAATGTTAATTTCATTGCTGGCTAGCTAGCTATATAGCTATGTGTACATACAATGTTAGCTACTGCCGTGTCGAAAAAATGCACATTATAATACTTTGCATTGTTATCTTCCAAAGCGCATGTGAAATGAGGATTTAGAAAAAATAATTGTTTTAATAATACATGTACTATAATTAGCTTTGGCAAATCGTCTGACTTAAAGCAATGGATAAGCTAAGGAGCACTTTTGCATGTAAAAAATAACTTTAAATGCATTTACAACTTAAAGAATTACTAAAAAAATAGGCTTTTATGTTATTTAATTTTTTTAAATGTGATATTTCTTCCGCTATTGCGGTACCTAATGTACAATTTAAAGGAAAGATGTTTGTGCTGCACTGGCAGCAAAAAATTAGTACACATTATGTGATAATAACATATTCCGAGCTAAAATAGTATTCATTTTGACATGAGCTACGCTTCCCATTTTTTATAGCACTTTTAAATTAAACGATTAATCGTAAGACAAGTGATTGGTTTAAAACTGTTCGCAGCTTCCGATGGTGCTCCTGAGAAATGTAAATGCGTTAATTTTTTAAAACTGTCATCGTCAACGTCATCCATCATCAAATGTCATTATTCATCCGCTCCGCTACTAACAATAAAAATAATTGCCACCTTGTTCGTTGTAACTGCTTATATTATGCTTTATATTTATGTGATAATAATTCTTTAGCTAATTTTATTGTACTAAATGAGCAATGAGAGAGAGATGGAGAGAGTTTTACAACAACGGAAACTATTCGCTATTTTGTGTTCTGTAATTGTGCAGTTAGCTAAGTTAACATGTAACAAAAAAAAATCATTGCATCAGAGCACAATTGATCATAATGAGCATTATCCTAGCTTACTATTTGCAGAAAAATAAATGCAAGATTTCTAAATTTGATAAAGGAGACGGGGGTAAAGTGGATGTCTTACGCTATAATTGTTGCTGTTAAAATATCGACGTAAATCGACGTTTAAAGAAAATGACAATCGATTGACGGAGTCGGAGCAATTAACAAAAAGGTACAAAAGTCGTGCACCTTTTGTGATGCGCTTTGAGCTATAAAATATTTGAAAATTACTTTAATTAGTACTAAAGGTACAGAGAAATATGGTATGCGTCGATAATTGGTATGGTTGCTTTACAAGTAAACATAAAAACGTCATCGTTAATCAGTCAAGTATAATTCCTGCTGAACTTTTAAAATTTTAAATTCAAAAAGCAACCAGGCGTTTCCATAAATTACACTACCATTACCCTGCATTTTGCTTGGTTGATGCTTTACAACAGTTACTCTTAATATATTTGCGATGATGATGATGTAAGTGAAGATTGAGCTGAGCGGCTTCTTCTTTGGCGCACGCTACATTACTTGATCTCTGTATGTATGTTTGAGGGCATTTTAGTAATTACGGCGAAATGTCTAAATAAATAAAAATCAACTCTTGTGTCCTTCACTTGTAATGAAATGGAAAGTGAAAAATTTACAAAAATTTCCCATCGCATAACAGTATTGGGAAAAAAGCAGTATAGGTAATTTTATTTGGTGGGTACAATATGCGTACATGCGTAATAATGAAATTGTTTGCAAGCAAATAGGCGAAACTGAGTTAAGCGGTGATGAACTCAACGGTACGTTGCAACAAAAAGCCGGAAGTTGTGAACTGATTTCAACTGCTCTGTGAACTACAATAACAAATGTTGGGATTATATCAGTTTTGTACATGCATACATATTTTTAATGGTTGGCAGTGTGTGCTACTATGCTCCCTGACTGATCAAAGGAATTATAATAATGCGATTCTCAGTTGAAAATAGATTTACTGCTAAGGTTAATGAAACAGTACACAAATTACGTACACAACAATCATTAATTTCCTGCTATCCGTGTATACATAATGCTTGTTTAACTATGTTCATCATCGATTAATTATATTTATATGTTTAAACATCAACGCCCCCGATTCAACCAACTTTTTACATGGGCAATGACAATGGGGTGTAAAGATTAGGATGAAGCTACTCAGGCAAGGCGTGCATACAATTCAATTGTCTGAAAAAAATGTTTGATTGGTGAAGTAATATATAAATATGATTAGAATTTAGAAACCAAGTGCTTAAGATATTATATAGTTGTATTTTCCGTATTCGTCAACACAGTCATAACCATAAACATTATCTTAATTTCAAAATCTTCTTGAATGCAAATAAAACATTGGAAAAATATCTGCTCTGTAATGCATCATAAATGTAGAGTCGTCACGTGCCCATATCAAATAGCAAAAGTCAACACTGACATTGCTCGATACCAATGTTATCTTTAATATTATTTTCTGATTAGGCATTAGACGCCAGCCAATTAAGTGTTAAGAATGTTTTGCTCATATTGGGATATATGGAGAATAAGGCATAGAAAAGTGCCCCATTTCCCACACACAGTCAAGAGACAGAAATAAGAGGGTGACGAAATTTTTGAAGTCTTTATTTTGTTACTAACGAAGATATTGCGCGTACATCATTAAGGTTCGTTAAAAAGTGTATAGACACCATATTTCTCTAATGGACTCCGGCTGTGATGATATTTAGAAGAGTGTAAGGCTATTTATTGCCCGTGAATGTACAAACTGCAAAGAAAAATTGATGCTTAATATTATTATGACGGTTGTTGATACCACCACATATGTAGCTCATTGTTAGCTAATGCTTTTTTTATTGTTATTGAGTTTAATGATCTGTATTGCGTAAAAAAGTATACTAGTAACCGTGCTAAATTTATAATCCCAAACCTCTACTACCACATGCACGGGTAATCTGTTATCTGTCAGCTTACCCCACTCGCTTTGCTCCCTTGAATTTTTTTTGCAAGCACTATACAAGGTGTACTTGAGTATTACATGATGATGTTGACAACATTAACTAATGGTTTGTTTTGTCTGTTTTCAATTTTCTTAGATATGGTTTCAACACAACGGCAAATTACAATGACCATGAACTATACTGTGGGGGCTTTGCCAGACAACATCAAAAGAATGGGGGGAAGTGTGGCGTTTGTGGGGATCCATGGGACGGTCCGAAGCCCAATGAAGCTGGTGGAACGTATGCACAGGTAAATGATGGATTGATTAATAGAGTAAAGTATGATTATGATGAATTTTTGAGAATGTATGAAAACTAATGTTGTCATGTATGGTATATTTTTTTAGGGTTTAATAGTCCGTAAATATCGTCAAAACTCGATAATTCGTATTAAAGTGGAGCTGACAGCAAATCACAAAGGATACTTTGAATTCCGCATGTGTCCGAACAATAATGCAAAGAAGGTTGTCACTGAAAAATGTCTGGATAGACATCTCCTCAAACAAGCTAATGGAGAGGGACCTAGGTGAGCAACTCATTTTATTTGTTGGGCCTCCGCGTAATGCGTTTTATAAAATTGTGTACCTGCCTTGCTTTATGTACGAGAGTCTACGACGGAAAGTTGACATACATTAATTACAAAAAAACAACATATTTTATGACTTGCTCATGTCCTTTTCACCTTTTGTACCCTTTTCCTGGAACAAGGAAGTTGAAAAAGGTGTACCTCACCTGTACAAACTCTATCTGCACAAAGCAAAGTAGAATTCTCAAAAGTAAAAAAATGGCAAGAAGAAAATACAAATCCATTGAAAATGTTTTTTTTTGTTGCTCAACTAGGTATTTTCCTGGTGAAGGGACAAAGGTTTTTGAGTCGAGATACATACTGCCCAAGGACATGACTTGTACTCAATGTGTACTCCAATGGAGATACATAGCTGCCAATAGCTGGGGAGGACCTTGTCCGGATGGCAGTAGAGAAGGTCTCGGTTGTGGCCCACAAGAGCAATTTAGGGCATGTTCAGATGTTGCCATTTATGACGATAAAGGCTACGCATCAGCCGAAGAAACTGAGGATATTGATGACAAGGATGAGGAGGACAATTCGGTTGATGTTGGTAAGTGTACAGAAAATACTAGTAACATCCGCACAACTCATAAAAGCTTACTAAATGGGTCAACTCTCCCCTGTGTATTCAAACTGTGTACTTTGTGTGTATTTTCTTTTGTTTATTTTTACACGAAAAAGGAAAAAAACACACACTGAACTTGTTCCTTAAAACATACATGTATTTTTACCTGTTCAGTTTTTACCTCTCGAATGAGAAGGAAATGAGAAATGTTAACGTGATTTTTTGTTGAAAGGACAAAGAGGATCTAGAATACCTCCTGTAGTTTTCAAAGTTGATGATAAAAACCTTGGGCTTATTTTTTATAATTAATCCCAGTAATACTTTTCCAACTGTGTTAATACTTTGTTAAAAATGAATATATATGAAAATACATATGAAACTGTACTGTGTAAATTGTAATAGTTATCCGTTATCCAAATATGCTAAATGTTTTTTTCATTTGTAGATAAACTGGAAGGTGACAAGTCGTCAACCGAGATCTCAATCGACGAAACAACGGACAGACCAGAAAAGACCGTTTGGCCATTTATCATGGCACTTATTGCTCTCATGTTTGCCGCAGTTGGGTTTGGCTCTCTGCTGGGTTGGTTTTACAGGAAGGAAATCCTTCAGTTTGCGACTGACTTGGTGAGTAGGGCCAGAAGGAAAATGGGATCCGGGGACGGTTCCTATGGAGGTCAATCAGGTGGGCCACCAGTACCTCCACCCCGACACAAAAAGTTCCACACAATCAATCAAACCAATGGAAAGGGTGAAAAGCGTCATATTACGCCAGATGTGATATCCCAACCCATGCATGTTACAATAAATGGTTTGGCTGTGTAGAGTAGATGTACTCACAGCATTTCAGTAATTTTTTTTTATATAAAAAAGCAATGTGAAAAATTCTTTAAAATCAAAAAAATCAAACCATGTTATTATAGACATGTCAACTTTTTAATCCTATTTTGAAACCGGACTGAATAGAAAGTAACTTATAAATATGGAATGCTTAATTAATGTATCCTTTTGATAAAAATGAATGCTTTATTACACATGCAATCCTTTTAATTTTTAAAAATTGGACTGTATGGAACACTGTGAATTTTGAAAAATCTCTGTTTTCTTACATGTACAAATAAGTTTAAGTGCATGCGTGCCTAATTAGTAAATGTACTGAAAAGTTGGAAAATATTTTCTTAACTTTGAGATGTACTTAGATGTACTCTCGTATTAACAAGTACATGCATTATTCATGATGATGATGATAATGATGGTGATACTTTATCAATGAACATGTACTTGCTACATGATAAGTAATTTACTCTGTACAGTTAAACCTTTAAGATAAGTCAATAAACAATCAAATGTTGATTGTATTGTAAATATCATAGTATCGCTATGAAAGAGAAAAATATATTTTAATAGTCGTTAATAATGAAAATAAAAATGTTATTCAGCAATGGATTTACAAAAATATTTATTTACTATGGACTATAAACTATTGAAACAAATTATTTATTTCATATTAAGCTTTTTCTTGCATAATGGGAAATCATGTTCCAAATCTCAATGTTGATAAACTATTTTTGATTATGCATATTCATAAATCTAGACTTAAGAATGACTCATGATCAGTTGGCATCTGCTTTTCAGATATCAGAACTTCAATTCATATTACAGGTATCAAAATGTATAGTAAAGTGACTTAGAAAATGAAAAACGAGTGACTGGAATAATGGAATGACTTCTAAAAAAGTATTTTAAAAATACAAATTAAAAATAGATGCATAAGTAGATAAAATCATTAAATGTCACATAATTTAACAACACTGCTTGTTCTACACTTTTTTGCTCTACTTTGCACGCTTTCTTGCTGTTGTAGTGTTGTCTGTAGTTTCCGTTGGAGAGACATTCCTTCGAAATTCAAAGCCTCGATGAATTTCATCCATATTAATGTTTAAATCAGGTTTTGCTTCATCCCAGGGCCCCGAAATGTTAAGCTTATGTTGAACATAATAGATGTACAAAAAGGGAGCGACAACAACCACCAAAAACATTAAAAACACAAAAAACAAGGCAAGCCAAGTTGACACTGTGTAGCTCGCACAGGATACTAACACGATAAGAATCATAGCACCCGGTGTCCAGTGCCACAACATATGACTAAACGGGGGAAAACAAATGAATGACAAAACTCCAAAGGAAACTAGAGCTAAACAGTGATGATCACTTTGAAGTCGAGATGCCAGACAGATCATGGAAAAAATGGCGGAATTCATGGAGAGTGATTTTGAGACACAAAACGACGTAATTCCATAATTGTTGCAGAGGAGATGAACACCAAAAAGCACGGCACACACAGCATGCACAGAATCTGTGTCCATGGTAGTGGTAACCGTACGAAGAATGGGAACAAACAGGTAAGAAAACGAGCCACAAGAAATTGTGACCATGCAATCCGAAATCAACGGTATTTCCTTGAAAGTCTCCATGTTCCAAGGATGGTTCCAGAAGCGCCACATTTGGAGAATAATATAACCCCAGGTAATGCAAGACATTGAAACTAAAAACATATCGTTTGGAGTAACGTTCTCTTGGCCTAGATGGTAGTACATGATGAAATACAAGATACAGACTGAAAGATGAAGAGAGACCCTCGTCGTTGCTTCGATAGCTTCTCCAAAAGTGTAGTAGTTGAGATTGGTGTTGAGCTGCATGGAACACAGGAAATCAGGATCTGTATAATTGTCCTCGTATGTATGCCGATTATACAGGGTTCGAAAATGACTGTTGTTCATTTCATCCACATCCTTCCGGATTGGCTTCTTGATATATTTGTTGAAGTTTAGCATGATGATGTGGTGATGTGATGTGATGAGAGTGAGATCAAGTAGATTATATTTTGAGAGTTTACAGATGCACAACCAAGGAGACTACCTGGAAAGATTAATTACAGTAATTTAAAACACATTGATGCAAACACTTATCACTTTGATATATTGTAACACAAATGTAATGAATAGTTAGTGATGATGAGCAACTGTTAAAAATATATTAATCTTGTACCCACACGCAACGCAACAGATTCTGGTTTGTTTTGGTTTGTAGAGCTTGTGAAGTATGACCACACAGCTGATACATACAACATCCAAACACTTTGTGTTCTCTGCTAGTTTCATGCAGCCTGCCTATATACGGCTAACAATAGGTAAACCGGTTATCCTTGGAAATGGAAGCGTTGCCGTTGTTGTCTATTGTCTATTGCACTGCACAAAGTATGTTTACTTTTTCCCATTACCAATTTTTGAATATTATGCTATACTTCATTAACGACTTCTCTTTTTCATTTTAATGCTCCACAATACATTAGTACCCTTCATTACCATTTAGCGTATAAAGACTCAGTAAAGAAAACTAATTCACGTGAAGTGTGTAGAGAGTTTTACACTACAAAGTTCAATTTTTCTGACATCTTTTCTACTCAAGACTGATTATCATCCCAGCAGACACCGACTTTTTGGAATGAAAACAGAACAGAAGAGAGGACAGGAACACACCGAGAGAGAGAGCATGGATCAGTCAGATGACGAGGAAAAGAGAAGGAATCAGCAGCAGCAGTGCAGTGAGGAAGGCGAGAGAAGCTCTGACGAAGCCGAGCAGTGCAGAAAGCATGAAGAAAATGAGAAAGGTTTATGAAAATGAAGTAAGACTTGGGTTCATTAGCTGTTATGCATTCTTCCATACTCATCATATCATCATCCAGTAAAGTAAGTAAAATACAACAGAACAGACATCGCATCGTCGTCGTCGTCATCATCAGACAAAAACAGTGCTACCAAAAAACTGGAGAGGAGGAGGAGGACGACGACGACGGATATGGAGGGGGATTTTGTGTGTGCGAACAGCATGAGAACACGTTTTACACCATCCCATTATTATTATTATAAAACATCGCATATTATTATAAAAAAGAAGAAGCGACAACAAGAGCGACTCTCTAGCGTCATGTTCTAAAACATATTTCCCTTTTTGCTCCATATTACTTCAGTCAACTGCTTAAACTACTCTCTCTCTCCCTTTTCTTCTTTTTTTCCAACTAAACACACAACATTGCCATCATCACCAATCCTTTTTCTCTCCTATTTTCTCCATCCAGCTTTTTTTCCATTCTTGTTTAGTCTTTTAACCATTATCCTGCTCCACTGATGATGACAGCGATGATGAAGTGGATCAGATTTGACGAGAATAAAATGACTTTAGCAGCACTTTTCTCAGAGAGAGAGAGAGAGAGAGAGAGATGATGATGATGATGTAGGAAAAAAGGATGATAATGTTTCTTGTTGTTGGCTTGGCTTCTACTGCTCAGGAATGGAATATATACAAGTTTAAAATGAAGTTAGCTGCTTAAAGCAAAAAAGGATATAAGCTTGATTGTCAGCGTTGCATGGTGCACAAGAGAGAGAAAAGCGAATCAACTACCTGAATCCTTTAACTTAGCAGATTGTATTTGTATCACATCACAGTGAATATGATCATCCATGATGGTTATGACTTGACTTGACTTAACACAAGGAGGAAAATAGGCAAACGAGTTTTTTTGTCTTCTTTCTCTCTGTAGTCAAGTCAGTAGTTGGTAGTAGTACCGATGGTGGTGATGATGGTGATGGAGCTGTGTGTCTGCTGAATAAAATTTGATGTACACAGGAAGAGAAGTCAAAAGGGAAACGAAATGTCTGCTAAGCCAAATTGCTTTACCTCATATACATACTTAATGGATAGAGAAAGAGAGAGGGAAAGTGAGAGGGAAATGGAAAAGATAGATCTTTGAGTGAAATATATAGATATAGAAAACAAAAAAAAATACTTATCTGTTCTGTTCATCCATGTTTTTCTGGTGAAATAAAGGGGCAAAAAATGTACATAAGAAAGAAAGTAGAATTGTGGCAAAAAAATGTGTGAAAGGGAGGATTATTGTAAATGTGAGGAAAGCTAGAGAGAATCTATGTAAGATTGTTTTTTTTTGTGTACATAAAATTTCTTATAAAAAAAAGTTGATAGTCAAAAGTGAGTTGAATGAATGATGCCATGTTATATATGGAGACAGAAAATATATACATGATGATGAAGCATGTTGGCATATTACTCTATGTAATAATGGTAGAGTTGTACTTTTCTTTTGCTTATATTTCATATATTTCTTTCTTGGTCTCTCTCTCTCTCTCTATCATCACATTACCGAAAAAAGAAACCCCCCGCACAATTGGATATTATGTAACCAGGAACTGTAGTAATAGTGGTGGTGGTGATGATGGTGGCGGCGGTGTGCTGGTAAAGAAGAACAAGCTCTTCTCCATTTTCTCCTTTACGGTAGAACACACACGACGTCGACGACGTCTACGACGACGACGACGAAGAAGAAGGAACAAGTAAACTTATGCATATAGGATTTGATGGAACGTGACATAAACAGTGAAAAAAATACGGGGTGATTGATGGTCTTGTTGTGAGAAACTTTTACTCTATATTAGTAATGTTAACACACCACATCACTCCAATAAATGTTAAAACCAAGACCTACACTTTTCAACACATTCAGTACAAAAAAACTCACGCGTCGTCTTTTGTGTGTGTGTGGCTGCGTGGGTGGATGATGAAGGAGGAAGTGGAAAGGACCAACAGGAAATAACTGACTTCTTCTTCATTTTTTTTTCTTTCTTTCAAGACAACACTTTTTTTAGTTACCGGTTTCACTCTTTTGTGGGGTAAATGGTTTTTTTCTTTTTTTTTTAGTTGTGTGCCAAAACAAGAAGAGTAGTGTATTCTGGGCATGTTCCCTTGTAAAAATTGTAGTAGACTTGGAAAACAAAGCAGTCAAAGTTTTTATAGTGTTGTTGAAGCTATGTGTACAGATATAACAATAAAGGGAATCAGTAATATTATGTACATATGATAATTGTAATTCTAGCTGTATTTTTTGCTCTTCTCACAACTTTCAGTTTCCGTCCACTTCAGTCAGGAAAAATGATAAATGTACTGGTTTTTTGGATTTACATTTTATAGAGAAATACTAAACTAACAATAATGCAATACGCTTTCTAACTGTTTTTACCTGCTGGAACTTTTAAAAGACCAAGAGTAGCTTCAGCTTGGTTTTTTTATTGTTTATTCTTACATTGTTTGAAAGAGAAATACTAAATTAATATTTGGTCCTTGTTATTTCCGTTATTTCTATAAAGAATGGTTACATATTTGTATTTTTGCCTTCATCTGGAAGGATATTTAAGCTTACAAATATAGAAAGTTTAAGTATGTCATTTACTGAAAGGAAGCCCTAGCTGAGATGTCGGAGGAACCCACAAAAGTGAAAGAAAAAATGAAGACTTCCTCTTTGTATGCTTTGTATTCATTTTGTTGCATGAGCAAATTTAGGTGTCAATTTATGGGGCATTGTACAACGCACTTCCTCTAACGATATTTCATGGCATTTCATTTACTGTTACGACACCTGCAAAAGAACCATACGCAGGAAGGATGTTGGTAATTGCTGTAATTGATATGGTAACTAAAAATTATATCATATACATATCGTTCGGAATACCTTATAAAATTATAAACATGCTCATACATTTGCACGCACGAGAATTGGATAACTTCCATTCGTTTTTTATAAGTCTCCCAATCTCATCACATGAAACATTTATGGCTGGTAAAAAATTTAAACGTTTCAATTATTAAAAGATGCTGTACCTATTTTCCGAACAAATTGTGGAGTAGAAGGGAAAGGTCATGCAAACTTTCAGTTACATATATAGGCATGTATAAAATGAACGAGAATTTCGTGGAAAAAACAGTTGAAATGATAAAGAACTCTTTCTAGTAGTTCAATCAATCTATATAAATGGTGTAATATATATATTTATACATAACTATATCAATTGGATATACACCTACATACATTACATGGAAAGATACTTTTTTTTCTTCTTCTTTTAATATTTTTATTCAAAGCACGTTTGAACTTCTCTTGCTCATCTTAGTTTCTCCTTTTTCGATAAAGTCTTTGAAAATCTTAATCAGTGGTGCAAAGAGGAGAACTCAAGTAATGGTGGCCAAACATGATAGAAAGAAGAGAGAGACAGAGTGAGTGAGTAGTGAGGAGACTCATACTCGTGTACAGGCACACATGCAAGACAGAGAGAAAAAGTGTGTATCAATTGAACATATAATACAGTGATAGGATTTATACATTTTTTCCCTTCAACGAAGAACACACGATATATATATATTTTTTGGATTCCTTCAGTCACTCTCAATCAACGACGTTTCATTTCTTCTGTTGCAAAACGAACACCGACTTGAAAAGAAACTGACTTGTCGTAGATAACTGGGTCGTTTGGCTTTCTTCCTTCCTTTCAACTCTTCCTGTGGCTGGTCTGGTGTTACTATTGCCACTAGTGCTACTAGTAAAAACTACTGATTTTTTTTCTTCTTAGTGAATGGATGAGAGCTACTACTTTCAACGTTAAACCGATAATAAATATAGTTGAAGACATGGAGAAATCAAACAGAGAAGTGAGCGTGGCAAGAAGAAAAAAAGAGAAGAGCTCATCAAAAATCTTTATCCTTTTACTAGTCTTGTTGTACAAAGAAAAAAACAGAGTAAGCATATCAATATATTAGTCTCACTAGGTCCTCTCTTCACTTTTCCTCATATTTTTTTTCTTTCTTTAAGAAGATTATCCATCCTTTATCTGATGAAAGAATATTATCGTTTTGAAGTTGAAAGCCTTCCTTTTATAAAATATATGACTGCAAATATTTGGGTGAAGAGAGAGAGAGAGAGAAGATCTACTTGACTTGACCCACTTGCTGTACACTTTGAACAGGCGAAATTATAAAAAAAAATTGTGAAGAGCTCTTGCAATTTTCAGACGACCAATTTTCATTTTATTGAAGCTAATAGAATTTTTTTTTCTGCCAAATGGATACTATATTTGGAGCAGTGATTGACACAAAATGATGACGGATAGCTGGAGGAAAAAAAAATTGAAATGGGATTTCTCAACATACTACAAAATACTGATGACGACAGGCCGTGGGGAATAATAAGCGTGTCCTTTCTACAATAAGTTTTGCCTCTCCACGTGTCATTCTTTTTTCCTTTCTTTCTAGGAACGAAATCTAGAAAAATGTACTATCATCACAGACGGCTTACGTAACAACATGGTGTACAGCTTTAGCTTAGATAAAAAAAAATACAAACACATGCATCAAAGTGATACTGTAATTTACTCTGTAAACAGGTAGATGTGAACTTTACCTTTACTTTTTTGAAATTGATTTGAATGAGCCTTCCATTAAGGTAGGAATAGTAAGCCGGCGAACGGCAGAAACTTTTCTGTAATTTTATTTGTCCATGGATCACTTTACTCGGTACATGTTAGCTAGAGATACACACATACATGATTGAAATGAAAATCTCCATCAGAAGACGGAAGAGTTGTTTCTGTGGTCTTACTCCTTTTGCCGAATAACATGTTTTGGTGGTATGGTGGTGTACATATATATAACGTTACCTACCCCATATACTTGACTAAAGGCAAAGAAGAAAGATATTGTCACTACTAGTCATTCTAATGACATACGTATGGAGGTGGTATCGTCTACCATAATATTATACAATATCTTGCACGTACATGAAGTTCCTTCTTTTCTCATCTCCAGAATTCTTATCAATCTTCATTTCCTGCCAGCAAATGTCACTACGAAAACTTACATACCCAATTTTCCTCTCATAGTGTGTATGTACTTGGCCCACCACCACCACCGCACTCACACACACATACACACTACTCCTTTTTCCTCTGACATGAAATTCCCTATTCTTTCAAACTCCATTAATATTGCAGACCTTGCTTGTTCCCATCTTTGATACTGAGACGAGTTTTTTTTGGAAGCCTTCTCTCTCTCTCTCCATTCTCCCTCTTCCACACTCTCACTTTCTCGCTTATTCCGGGTTACCCGTCCTTGTAGAATATTCGGATATGAAGTATTCAAAATTTTGTTGCTGAATCACAACAAGCACACATACTTATTATAAACGTGAAGGAAAGAATACTACCACCACCGGCACATCCACTTTCCTCCTACATACATAATATTTTACACAATACAAACACATAGCTCATTATTACATAATTATTACTATTAAATTTGGAATAAAAATAATACACTATGGAGAAAATAGTTGTGTCACATTTCGCGAAATACTCTTTGATATAAAAAAAAGTGATACTTGCTTTATATTTCAATGCAAAATCGCTTGTTACGTAATTCCAAATCTGGCTTGCTTCAAAAATTA
>JAQFZG010000004.1:0-116690 GCA_034695465.1 Entomobrya nicoleti
AATAAAACACGTTGCAATGTCTAAATGGTCATATCGTGTGCACATTAGTGACTATTACGAACTACATTAATAATAATATTAATAATACATTACACAGCATTCGCATATAGGAGGTAATTATATTAGACATTTTGTTAATAATTTAATAAGTTAAAGTTGCTCTTTACTTAAATTTTTGAAGAGAGATGCTTATAAAGACTTCTTGCCTGTTTTTGTTAATTTCTCTCTCAAACTCTTCGAAAGGTAAAAAAAAATCCTCCGAAGGAATGGTGACTAGTGTGTTAACCACGACTTGAAGAATACCGTGATACTAAAAATGAAGCAATAAAGTTTTTAAAGGACAGATTCTTCTGCATGCATAACGATAACAGCCAAAAATATGGAATGCGAATATGTGTATGTATGCAAATGTAAATGCTACGTCCGGCATTGCATTGTTGTCAAAATACTTGAATAAATAAAGAAGAATAAAAAGTGCATAGGGAAAACAGGACTCTATTTGTAGTGATCAGATGTAAGCCTAATTAGGCCAACCGGATCCTAAAATTTCGCAACCTTCGCCATATAACCATGAGTGGATAGTTATTGTTAATAATTTTTTTAGTAAACTTATTATATTAAATAGACTCGGCTTTCATTTATAATATAGATGTGTGCTATGCTAAACAAGAAAGTGCATGGGATATAGTGGCAGTACAAGATCGAGATGCACCTTTTCTTGTTTTAAAGCTGATTTAACTTGTTGTTAAACGAGAGAGAGAGAGAGAGAATGTCGACCTTGCCTTTATGGTATTACTTTTTGTTTTTGCATAAACATGTAAGGTAATCTGCAGGAGCAAAAAGAATGCAGCATCACCATCACAATTTTCACTGTTATTTCTCAATCTCTCGAAATAATTCAAAAAAAAATATCCCAACGCAACTGTATATCACGCATCCATTTTATTTCCAACAGAAAAGTGTGAAAAATACCATGATCTTACTGTGCTGACTTCATTGTTGACGCTGTCCTGATTGAAATGATTTTTTCTTTGATGAATTGATTTTGATTCAAGCAAGTTAGCAGAGTACAAATTGTAATGGGGCAGTAACCATCTCTAAAAACAATCCATTTTCCACAAAAGGTATTTATCATCAAGCTCATTAGCAAAACAGTACTTGTAGTAAAGTTGTACTTGTCGATGTTTCGGCTGCTGCAACGCTGCACTGCGCTGGTGGTGGCATAGCACAGGAGACTGTGACGGTGGTGCTTGTATTTTTTAATAACTCCCATGCTGAAAGCTCACTTCGTATCATCTTCATCAAATATGATCCACCATGAACAAGAACGGCATTTTTGTCGTGACCATGGCTTGTTTTCATCGTAAAAAATTGAAGTGAGTAGTAAGTTGGTTGAATGATAGTAAAGTGAAGAATCGAGTGAAAATGTATAATATGTAAATAAGATGACGATAATGCATAATTCTGCTGGTGATCATGGTTCTCTCCATCAAACGATTTTTCATTTTCATCTAATCCAATTCAAATCCAAATATATTTCTCCGTGCTTCTTAACACTACCAGTATTTTTTTTAAAGATCTTTTGCCATGATAAGCTTGTGAATTAGCAAAAAAGGGGGTAGTTGTGTTGATGTAACGTTTTGTGTTATTAAGATCGTAAGACAAATAACAACACAATGACTTTGTACGGATTTTTTTTTTCATTGTCGGCGATTTTATGTTATAACAAGTAACAACACTTCAGGCTGATTCAATGAGCTTGATAACGATTCTATCTATTTTATAATTCTCTTCTCCAACACCACCACCATCAAAGCCTCTTGCCTTGCCGTACTTGTAAAATCATAATCATCATTGCCTCCGGTGATGATGTCATCATTGAGTAAAGGAATTGCTAATTTGATTCGACTTGTTAACATGTATCAATGGTCCAGCTATCTGGCGTAAATAAGATTGCATAAAACGATACAACAAACAACTACAACGGCAAACCACCGATATGTCATGTGATAAATATCCTGTGCGAACTTGACGTTATGACTATTTAAAATGCTTGAGCAAAAGAGGTTTCATTTACATTTAAAGTTGTGTATCATGGACCAAGTTCCATGAGAGACCACAGGGGATTCGGTCTACAGTGTAGGCAAGTGAAGTCAGCGCAGCAGCGATTAATTCTACATGGTGGCGATGATGGTGACGGTCACGAAGTAAGAGTGAGATGTGAGCTTCTCCTAAAAACCAGGTTCAATTTAATTACAATTGAGGAGCAACAGGTCACGATTGAGATTTTTTTCTCAGTTTTAAAAGTATCTTGTCTAAGAAAAATTTTCAGTGTTGCTGCTGCTGCTCAAGTTGCTACCGTCGAATATTTAAATGCAGTTTTAATAATAGCAGCAGCACCTGTGTATCATGTTTATATTTATGACATGAGCAAAACACGAGGTATTTCTCCTTTTTTTCGCTACTTCTGTACTAAAACCACTGGGCAGTGTCATTATATTAGTACTAATAGTAAACTGCTAACTTGCAAAAATGATGGGCTAAACTAATCAATCACATTCCTCAACAACGCAACAAATAAAAACCTGCTAAAAAAAAAAATTTTGCGCAATCATGTTTATCGGCTCTTGTAATTTTTGTCAAGTGCGCCTACCATTTGCCATTCATGCTGCTGGACCAGAGTAAAGGTATGTTGTTCGTCGCGTAGGTTTGGCATCAAAGTATTTTGCAGCCGATGAGCTATTACACTAGCTTCTTTTATGGAGAGAAGGACAATTTTTAGCAACAATAGAAAATACTCGTGCATAACACCACAGTATACTATGCCGTACACCATGTATTGTATTGTTTGCCGATTTGAAGGAGTGATGAAAGAGAAAGATGGTTTTAAAAAATTGACAATGGTGTGCTGTTGTGGATGTGATCCGCCCTCTTCTTGTTTCAGACTTTTTTTTTGGAGATTGTTTTTATATTTCTATTGGCCCTAAAATGCATACATGCAAAAAAATAATTCAAATGCATGGCATGGTTCAAACAACCAACGATGAAAGAAATATTCACAAAAATATCTCAGGTGTAATCAAGTAAATAACCGAAACAAGTTCCTTTTGAATGTATAAATTTATAGTTCTTCATTTTTAGTTTTTTTTATTCTTCTGTTGTATTAAGTAGCTGTTTTGTGTACGAACATCACGTTCTACTTTGCTACTACTAGAAACTGCTTTTACTACTATACTACAATGAGATTTCTTCTTTTGTTGTAATAAAATGCAATAAATACTACCAAGTTGCATTTCAAGTACAAAGTTTATAAGACGATGACTCTGAAACTATGCCGGTGCGAGCTTATACTTAATAATATGTACGTATTTTCCACTAAATATTTTTTTATGATTATGATGTTGAGATTAAATTATTAGTACTATTATTACTATCAATATATAATACCTATAGATAAATTATTTTTTACGCTATTTATTCCATTATTGTAACAATAGTATCTGAAATCATAGGCAATTCCACCAAGAGAAAGAAAATTAACTTGTCTTTTTACAATTGACGACGCATAATATGAAAACCTTTTAAATTGAATTGAAAGCTTCTTAAATAATTCATCTTATTTATGCCATACATATAATTAACGTTGAAAAGGATAAAAGTAGAAAGGTGTACTCTGTTCTTGATTTGTGGTATACATAGCTGGGGTAGAAATGCACAAGCATTGAGATACAAAAAAAGACCAGTGAAATGTTCATTTTAGTTGAGAATATAGTAGATTAGCACAACACCGCAAAACTATATTTTTAGTTTCAGGTTAGAGTTTATCTTCCTTGTTCAAGACACGCTACATATGCAATAAATGATAAATGTTTTCTTCGATCCACGAGTTGTGGTACGTCGACCACTCACCAATATTCCAATGGATTGCGACGTAAAACATTTCATTGCTCTTTGAGAATAGTCATCTGGAAATTGGATCATCCAGACATCTACTATCTTCACATACACATTTAAGAAAAGCTTGACGATGTTAAGGTAGCAGAGATTTTATCATGCTTGTGTATGATGAAAATTGTTGTCCATGTCTAGAGTTATTATCTTCATTGTGTTTTTTTTTCTGTAAAAAAAGAGAGAAAATAAACCAGACTAACAAAATACGAAAAAAAAACGAAACTGATATAAGTTAGATCAACAGTGATTCAATCCCCGCCTACACGGCTTGTACATTTCTCATAAGATTATATGCACAGATAGGGAAAAAAATCGGATGTTTCGTTTTACTTATGTGGAATTAAAAAAAAATCTAACTCACTCAAGCAAAGGTAGAACAACAATAAAAAAAATATCGAAAAAATCATACAAACTGTATCAGTAATCACGTGGTTCCAAATATACAAGAACCTGAAATTTCAATCATGCTCCTCATTAAAGAAATCTACTTGCTATCTTTTCCTTCCAGGAAAATAATATTATTTACACCTCTGGTTTGAAGAATATTTTATGTTTTTATGGTACTACTACAAAGAACATTTCTTATCTTAATATTTCGCAAAAAAATCCCTGAAACTAGTGTATAGATAATGTAAAACTTTACAACGACGGCTAACGACTAACTACATAGAATAACCGTATGAAAAGATTTAACTGACGAACAACCTTCCCCTCATAAAACATTCTATTTATCAAACCGACAATTCAATTCCATTCATTGTTCAATGTCGTGTCCCACTAGTGTATCAAATGAATTAAATATGCACAGCAAATAAAAAGAGTAGAGTTCCCAAGTAAAAGGCTGTTATATCTGTAGTTAAACTGCTGGTTGTATACATATGTATATGACGTGACGCACTGAATTTGCCGTGACTTACAAGCGATTTAGAAGTAGTGGATAGAAAGAGCAGTTCTTCATGTAAATAGATATAATGTTATATGTCCATGCATTCATGTAGCATGAAATATGTGTTGCGATCCTTTTCCGATCTCTAATTCCGTTACACATAGACACACAAAAAGACACGCTCTTTTTCCACCACCATCGCATCGCCAATGCTGCTGTCTGCTGTTTCTTGCTCACTTGCTTGCTATCATCCCTTCTTGCCGTTTTCCTACGCGTAACACGTAAATTCCCATTTTCCTTATTTTTTCCTCCTTTTGACGTTTTCTTCTCCTTGTACACTTTTCTCCTTTTCCATCTCTTTTCTTCCATCTTTCCATCACTTAGCAAGTTATGTATCTATCCATTTATATATATATATATATCTTCTCTGTATTTCTCTTTTTATCTGCCTATTAACTCTAGACGACATATTACAAGTATAAAATCTTGTATGTTCATCCATTGCACTACTTCTATACGTACATACATAAATACATGGTACAAGTTAGATATACTACTAGCTTTTCTAGCTAGGTTTCTTGCGTATTTCCACTACCTCGTGTATTATATTATGATTCCCATTTCGCTTGTCTCTTTCTCTCTGCACTCCACACTTTTTAGTAGGTTTAGCCATTTAACAATTGTGTCGCCATTCTCACTTTTTACTACTACACTGCAGAAGAGAGAAAAAAACGGAGACTAAAAAGAACCAAGAACACAACTTGTGCCTCTATTTTTTATCCTTCTTCTCTCAAAACCGTCCGTACTTACAGAATATTACCGTCGTCTTATTACATGTCTCTATTTTACTGCATGTTAGTACGTATAAGTATGTAACTAGCATGTGATCTTCTCTCTGCTTTTTTATTGATGAAATAAGGAAAAGGAGAACTGTCTTCATTGAATCTCTGATTTCCCAAACCGAGTTATGTCGCGCCTTTTACTTCCATACACACAAGTACATTTATATAAAGCTTAATGCTTATACACATACCATCCACTGTTTTCTTCATCATCTTCAACCTATTTTTTCATCCTTTCTTGCTCATTCACTTTCACGAAAAAGGAGAATCATCATCATCATCATGATCCCCTACATCACACACATTTTTTTTTTCTTGTTCTTTGTACATATCTCCTCCGTACGGTTTAACATTTCCCTTCTTCCTGAAATTTCTGACCGGATTTCCCTAGATATTCGTCCTTTAATTTGTCTCTTTATCAATGAATACATATGTAAGCAAGCAAAAGCGTGTACAGTGCACACACATATACTGAATTTATACATATATAGCTAAATGCACTACAAATACAAAGCCAGAAGACATGAGAAAGTGAGGGAGTAGAGTGACAGTAGTCGTCTTGTTTTTGGGATGATGTTGATGGCGTAAAAAGACGGGACATTGTGTACGTACAAACATCAGTAACAGATGAATACATACAAATGTAAGTACGTCCAAACAGATTCCCCATGTCCTTTCTTTCCCAGTGAATTTGTCAAAGTTAATGCTGCTAGGCTGTGAGGTATTATGTCACTTGACTTGACGACTACTACAACTTTCCTCGTCCCCAAAAAAGAAGAACGTGTCATCATGACGGAGAGAAATGAGATGATGTACTCGACGTGCTCCTTTTTTATACGAATGCAGCAATGGTGGTGGTGGTAGAAGTAATAGAATTGCAATTTCTGTGTTGCGTGTTTTTTTCGGATGTTATTCCTATTGAGAGACTAAAAGATTGAAAATGTAATGAGAGCAATTTGAGTTGATTTAACCATATTATGTCATGTCTACATATTACTATTAAATTTTCATCATCATCAGCTTTTTCTTGCTGAATGTGATATGATGAGGAAGAAGATGTAATGTAAAATAATAATTTATTGTGGTTGATCTCTCCATAGCTGTGTTCTCTTTTTGTGCAATTGAACTACCAGTTTGAAAAGTTGAAAACCACCAGGATAAAAAGTTAAAGACCTTTTTTTTCTCTCTCTCTACAATTCAACAAATGAAACATACATGATATGTGGAGTAAGGAGCTCGTAGTAGTTACGATTCCATAAAATAACTTTATTTCCCACAAGGCAAAAAATCATACATATTTTTATGCGATCAGCAGGTCGTGATATTTTTTTTAGCTGGTGCCTTTTTTTGTGTACTTACGTGGATTTTTGTGGATCATCATAAAAACATCGTTGAAGTAATAGTCGTATGTTTGTGTGATGACGATGGACATACAAACATAATATATGGCTTTATTAGATATTCATAGAGTGGTGGTAAGTAGAGAAATCCACACATCTATCTATCTCTTATTTTTCACAAAGATACTACAAACCAGAAGATGAAGAAGGCATTACCTATTCACAAGAAGGAAGAAAGGCAGAAGCACATTTTATTTGGCTCGCTAGCTTTTTTGATGATGTATGGGACATATAGCCTGCCATTTGAGATTTATTTCACCCGTATGAAAAAATAAGACTTCCACCCACTTTTATTCCTCTTCTGTATACTCTCAGTCAAGTCTCTTGTCAATTCGAAATCGCTTTTCTTTTTTACGTTTATTTTCAGCATGTTTTTTTTCGCTTCATGTAAATTTCCTGCTTAAATAAAGATAGATTGGATAGATGTATATATGGATGCATACTATTGCATACATGTGTACTCCAACACGCACTCATAGATGTCATTATGAACGCTACAACCAAAGATTGCTGCGATCTTTGATTGTAAACAAGAGTCGTACGTATTTCATTTGAGTTGCAAATAAGACTACATTTTTTACATACATATCTTGAATCTCATTAATATTGAGTATTTTACTGTCATCAACGAAAGGCTACTATGATTCATTTACATATCGAAAATCATTTATAAATAATAGTTTGCTCACCGTTAAACTACGGATGTCATATTTTCATAATATATAACGTGTACATATATTTTTGTTGACATTCCTTAAAAAAATTGAAAAATGAGTGTTTTGTAAATCACTAAGGTTAACCTGTTAAGAGGATTGTTACTATAGATTTATCGTCAAATATTGATTAATAAAATATTATAGTGTTACTGTAGAGATTTTTAAGTTTATGTAAAATGGCACATCAGCATCAGGGAGAAGTGCGATAGAACATGAAAATAGTGAAAAGTCAATTTTCCCCAATGGAACAAAATATCCCAGAAAAAATCTTTGAAATTGTTTTCATTCACACAGAAACATATGATGATGATGCATCTCGTTGAAAAAAAAAGAAGACAAAACTATGCATGCCAATATTTTATCAGGATGTTGGCAACGCTTGAATGGACATGTGTACAAAAAAGTGTGTTTCTTTCTGTTTGTGTCTGTATTAAATCGCAAAAAAATTGCTGGCAACTTTTAGTCAGTCAGCCAAACAGTGAGATAGGGAGGGAGGTCGCAAGTGCAAGAATACATTGAGAGAGAGAGAGAATATCTTTTCCAACATTCTTTGCATTTCTGTTTACCCCTAAAAAATTTGGCTTCCATTCCAAGAATGATATAACACACACACAATGCATTATTGTGCAATTTCGTTGTGTGCTCACAACAACTGATTTTCCGTATCAAAATGATATGAATAATGAACCTTACAAGAACGAATGTATGCAAGTAGCGAAAGGGAAAGCAGTTCAAACCATTCGCCTAACCGTTAGGGCTGGGGCATTAAACATCGTTGGGTAGCGTAAGGCACTAATGTGTCAGGTTCAATCATTTTTGCAACTTTGTAATCGCGCAGACAGACAGACATCTTAAAGTTCATAAGTAGCTTGCGCTACTTAAGGCAAAAACGCCAAAAGAGTTGCTCTATTGTAAAAAAAACAATTAGGAATTTTGGTCGACAATGTCGGTGTTCTGGTCGGACGGTGCAATCAAACTATACAGTTGCAATGCAACAGGAAATGAACATTTAACGCTTGCGTGCGTCCATATCCACGCATATCTCCATAACAGCAACAATAATAGTGAAAGTGTGTGCACGTAATACAGCGGGGAGAAAATGAGTAAAATTTCATAAAATTGCTTGCAAAGGAAATATCCATTCCATACAACTCATACAAAGCAAGTCACTGGCATCAGCCAGTGCTGCCGCCGCACACACATAAACAAAACAACCGTTGTGACAATAATCCTTTCACTAAAACTGCACTATAATATTATGCAAGCGAAACAAGGGCAGTTACAATAAAACCAGCCAAAAAATAAATACACACAAACAGAGTTTCTCTTTCTCTTACAGAATAACTATCATATAACATCGGAAAGGGCAATGGTTGATTATGTTGTTGGTTTTCGGGGGACGATTTGTGATGATGGTGATAATGGCGATATATACGCACACTACTCTACTTGTGGATCTGGCAGAAACACCATGACTGTATGACTTTTTAGTGTACAACTTTTGTATGGCAACGCACACACACGCTAATATTATGATGACATTGACATTGGCAAGTGTACAGATTGTGTGACGACTGGGATG
The DNA here is from genome assembly GCA_034695465.1 of Entomobrya nicoleti. Classification (NCBI taxonomy): domain Eukaryota; kingdom Metazoa; phylum Arthropoda; class Collembola; order Entomobryomorpha; family Entomobryidae; genus Entomobrya; species Entomobrya nicoleti. The sequence continues at coordinate 9,378 of JAQFZG010000004.1, forward strand.
ACGATGGTAAATGTTGAATGTGTTGTGTAAAATTGACTGCCCTTCGTTATCCAAAAAAATAAAAGAATCTGAGGAGCAATTGCACCAGAAAAATTGTAAACCTTTGTGAAAACATATACTCCCAAGTACGGGTGGACGTACGAATTATAGTTTTGTGACTCAATACCCCCAAAATATTTTTTGGCACGTCATATTGCTCGTCTATGAAGAGACCATATACTTTTTCTAGTGGGTCATGCTGTTGGCGGAGGCCGAGGCCCTTGGCCAAACCGAACCACCTACAACTAGAAAAAAGTATAAAAAAACATATACACATAAAGTATGTATCAGGGACAAACAAAATGGAAAAATCAATATGAAGGCCATGTCAGAAATTGCACAAGTCCCTTTTTACGGGAACAGACCAGGTATGCATATATTTCATTGTAAGCTGAATTAAACAATGGTGAAGCAATAAGCAGTTTTAAAAATAATGAAACAAACAATTCATATACTTTTCATCAATTTTATCTATATATTTCACCAGTATCGTTAGCACACACACATAGATACAAAAGCAAGCACCTTCATTCTCGAAAAGCCGTCAATCGACATTTCTAGCTTCGCTTTTCTTAGAAAATTTATCTAAGAATAAAAAAAAATGAGATGGTAAAAGATAATGTGTGGCATTGTTTGTGTGTGTACAAGTAATAAATTTGTATCATCACACAAAAGCGGCGGGCGGGTTGATAAGTTAACGCTCAAAGCGATGAAACGCAACAGAGGAATGAGTTGTGAACGTATTTGAGCGCTTACACACATACACGTTGGGCATCACGGGCTCCCAACTAACCACAACCACCATAGTCGTCTTCTATTTTTTTATCCAAGATAAATAATTGCAGTCTAACAGAGAAACTGTGTTTTGTTTTCTGCATGTGTCTATTACACTTATGATATGCAAACACACAGATCATACAACAAATTACAACAATTGCCAGCTTGATCTTCGGATCATACTATTGCAGAACTCGCATCTATTGCATCGCCCTCGAGTTTTTATTTTTGATTGGCATTTATTATACCATTTGTTGTAGTTTATTAGCATTTCTTTAAAAAGTTTGATTCACCTGTCATCATGCATGATTATGTGTGCAATAGAATAAAGCGAAGCGAAAGACATGGCGTGGCACAAGCATATATGTATATGTGGTCGTAATATTGTATATATACATATATATAAGACTGTAATGATGTAAAAAAGCTCTTTTCTCTATCTGCCTTGTCATTACACAAACACACTACACACATCCAGTAATGATCAGCATTTTATGATGTAAAGCTCAAAGGTTAGAAACAGTTGATTGCCTCTTCACTTCAATTTCAATATGTTCATATATTATTTACCTTATTATTATTATCATCATCACTATTAGCATTGATACCACGGAAGAAAATAATAGTAATTCTTTGTTTCTTCATTTTTGTGTATTTTATCGACTTTTTATTGTAAAAGTGTATACAACAATCTATTAAAATGATATTCACAAAAGATGTGACGTGACCTACTAGCTGAATGGAATTTTTTTGTGAATTTTCTCTCAATAATTTCACCCAGCATGCCTATTGCACGTAATGTTTTACATTTTGCAACATTTTTATATATTTTTCCCTTACTTTTTTACAATAATTCCACAATCCTCTTATCACTATAATCGCATCCACTTATATTATTTATTAACTAACGTATCCGCTTTTTACGAGAGTCTTCAATTCAAGGTAATTGAAAGGAATGACAATAAATTTTAACTGTTAACCTATGCTGAGTTTAGCTAAGCAAACGTAAAGAATAAAGAAACATTTGAAAAAATAGTTTTCCTTTATAAAAATCATTTTGAAATAGTTCCGTCCTCATTTCAATAAATTTAGGAGTAATTCCCTAAGGCAATAATTGTATTAGTGGCTCTAGTGTGTAGATGGTGATGATATGATATGATGATGAAGGGTGATATTATTCTAGGGTTCTCCTTCTTCTCGCTGTATACCAGATGAAATTTCTGTGGAAAGAAGGTTTTTCAGTTGAATTTTAATTTCTGCACCAACTTTCCTGCTAAAAGTGTACGGATCATCAACACCACCATCATTTCACCCTTTTTCATCAAGTTTTAAAAACTTGACTAGACTTTACGTCTCTCTACTTGCTTTTATTTTTGTGCATCCATCCGTCCATTCACGAAAAGATGAACCTACTCACTCAAAACAGCACATTTAGAGAAAAAAAAACATTTACCATGAAAGCGTACCGAGACGAGAGAGAAAGAGAATAGAAGGTACTTACCGTCATACTTGCCTTGAAGACACCAAAAATAAGTTTTTTATTCCTCCCAAACGAAACGAAGACTTACGAATATTACGCTTGATTGCAATATACATACCTGCGGAATTCACCAGTGCCATTAATACTCCCACTGCAGGTGGTATGGTCAGATCAGACATGATGCCATGCATATCACCACCACTACTTACATTAATGCTATAATGTTACTATTATCCTCATACTCATCATCATCCTGGTAACTTTTTTTGCCATCAAGATTATGATGATCATCGTCCTCGTCATTATCATCACCATCATCATTATTATTATTATCATTATGAGTTTTTTCTAACTATTTTCTACCCTACGTTTGTGGTCTGATGATTTCAGCTAATTTTATTGTGCTTCGAGTCCTATATGCTGTTATGATGATGACGAGGAGGACTAGTATTAGTAGGTATCATCACTTATTTCTTATACTGGTCTCACCTTCTTCCTTGCTTTCTTACACGGGTACGCATTTTTTCAGTCCATTTTAAATATAAATCGACTCTGCAAAATAATACAATTGTCTTCCCATTTTCATGATTGCCCAAAGTCATCAAAGTAAAATAAACGAGGGAAACACACATTCGCACAAGGCAGGTTGAAACCAAAGGTTTATGTGGTACACTAGTCTACAAATGTGTGACAGACAAGACTGAGAGATAAAAATTGAGTCGCTTTTAGGTAAAAGTTTTTTTTTCATATGCAGAAGGTTCAAAGTACAACAATTTTGTTGAATATTTTGTACAAATTTGAATTTTATTTTGTACTAATTATTGGGTGTCTCATAGCATGTGGAAAATTAGAAGAAAAAAGGTGCTGAAATCTTGTGGAAATATGCTGAAAACATAGTTTTAACTGGAGGGCTTCTGGTTGTGGCCTCATCCTCCTCCCATTATGTGTATGTATGTATGTATTTATGCATCTTGTAGTGTGGAGAACCGTGTAACATTGAATAGTTTGAAAACATTGTGAATGACTTTAGTACTACTTCAAGTGCTTTTCCTGGGGACAAATAAATGCATGAAAACAATATTGTGCAACAGCAAAATTGAAATAATCGAGCATTATGTTTTCCGAAAAACATAATTAGGGAACGGTACAAACCTGTATGATAGCCGATTGTACAATGATTCTAAGTTACTAATAATTTTGAAATTTGGAGTTAGATTTGGAATAGCATACATATAAGTTTAAGTACATTATGCTGTTTAACTTATTTTAAAAACTGTCCATAATTTTTATGACTTGTTTTGAACTATAAGTGTATTGAAATTGAACAGAAAGGACATAAAAAATCTTCAAGTTCCGTGTTGTTCAGCCAGGAAATAAAAGCTTTCAATATTAAGTCACTAACTACGCACACGTATAAATATTCCTGTTATATATGTTGTCATACATTTGTTTGTTGTAAGTACTCAGGCATTTTATGATTTAATTATTAATATTTTTCATAATAATATATGATTACGGTAGTTTAATAAACTAAGAATGCGGTTATATGAATTATTTTACTCGATTTAATTCCATAAAGTCAAGTATAATATGTAATGATAGCGATCTAGATTATTCTGGTTTTAGTAGCAGTTAAAGATACTTTTTTTTAGCTGCAGGCATATTGTTTGTACTTTTAAATCATTTTTAAAGTGAGGTTTGATGTTACACAATTATTGTAAATTATTTATCATTTTGGAGCACGTGCGCATTCTAAACAAAACCACCATCGGCTATACAAGGAGAACGTTTAATTTTCAGTCAAGTTATTCATTGTACATTACTACTACAGTTTAACTGAGAGAACGCTTATTTCATCTTTAAAACATTTTTACTGACACATAAATAAATAGTTTCATACTGGTGGAATAATTCAGAGAGAAAGTACAAGTTTTCAGAATGGCCATCAAAAATATAATTGTTTTGAATTGTTCACGTTGCTAAAACACTGAAGTTACTTTCTTAACAGCATAAAACACAATAAATTGGCAAAACAAAGATATTTTTAAATCTTTAGCTAACAAATAAATCCAAAGTACGAACTTCAAAACAACAATGTTTATTAATAGGACAGAAAATATGGTCATGTTTTATGATAATGAAAAATGTACATGAATATTTTTGACTGCTGACGCAAAGCAATTTTTCAATCTTACATTCGTATAAAAATACGTATAATGTAAAATAATTATAATTTGAACATGCAAAGAAAAAAGTAAAGCTCACAAGAGAAAGCTATCTGATTTAGCAAAAAAATGCTAGCAAAGTAAATAAACAAGCAGAATATTTCCTAAATAAACTGTGACTTGATTAAAACTCAAAAGTACATTTTTATCAAATTTCCTTAAATGGATTTTACAGTGGAGCTTCATCTTGTTGAAATATGTTCAAGCAATTGTGCTAAGAAGAACAAACATCTTGATTACTATAGAGTAAAAATGGAATATTTCATTTTTTAATGGAGATCTTAAGAAAATCTCTCTAAAAGGAAGGAAATGAATAACGCTATTTATTTCAAGAAAAAAACTTACATCATGGAAAACACAGAAAGAAGCAGATATACGTTTTATATATGTACTCTGGTAGTACAATCACTTTAAAATTGGATGCAAGTATTAAATATATTACGCTATTACTATTACATTTATTTTAATTTATTATTTATAATGATTATCATCTCATAATATTCAAGTGTTTGAAGTATTTTTTGTGCACTTTTAAGTGTATTGTTGTTGCACTATTGTCTAGTAGGCAAAATGATGAAATATATCCAACTAGCAAAGAATTTGTAGAAAAAAAAGTTAATATTATATTGGATGTAAAATAACAAATACAAAGTTTAAAGTCGTTAATGTTAATGGAGAAGCAGCAGAAAATTCATTGCATTTCATAAAACACATTTTTATAGAAAAATTCATGTACAATTGTATTTTATTATACTATTTACTACTGCCGTTCCATACAAAAAGTACATAATGCATGTATGTAACCTGTAAGTATGCAAGAATACCCTCTCAGCCCACTGATGATTTAGGTTGGACATAAAAATTACTGATAGGAATCAAAAGACGTAAGAAGTAAAAGATCTAATGTTCTTGTGTCTTGTATCAGAGACTTAAACTTTTGCTACTTTTGGTGATGCGGGTCGAGTAGGACCAGTACTGCTACTACTGCTGCTCTTGGTGGTGATGATGATGATGAGGCTATAGTCATTCTTCACGCAGCATAGAATATCATTATAATAATTATTATTAGATAGTGAATATATTGTAAGCTTATACCAATAACAATAAGTTACGTAGAAAAGTTATTCTTAGAAGAGCAACGTAGGACAGAAGTAGTGGCAAACATGATCTTAATATGAAGGTAATATAAACATACGCGGAGTTTTGGTGCAATAATAATAACAATAAGAATTAAGATAACAAGTTAAAAAGGGTTTTAACCTGAAAAATAATGAGTGCAAACTAATAGTGTACTCCTAAAAATATATATTATTTACACGGGAAAAGTTTTAGTCGTTTAGTGTAAGGTTGCGTATTAGCACGTAAATCGAGAGGTTTTAAAATGTGTTTCCTCACTTAAGTAGCCCGAACTTTTTAAAAGTTTCTTTTATGTAATTAATGTAGTACGGTGGTGGCCCATGAGATGATGTAGAGAGGACGGTTTTTCATGGTAATAATAATGATATTTTTGTAATTTAACGATGATGATGATGGTGAGGCAGTAAAGTACAGGAAATTCATTTTGCAAGATTGTTGCAACTGATTATTGTTTACATTTTAAACGGCTGAAAATCCCAGAACTTTGCTTACTTTTGACTCTTAAAAGTCTCGGGTCAGTAAAGATTATCTATGGAAAAATTTTCCTTTAAAAAAGTGTTCATGTAACATACTTCTATAGCTTTGCAATAAACACAAGTCTGCATGCTGCTGCTGATCGTGATAAGATAATCAGATTTTGAAAAATGGAGTCAAATGAATATGTAAAATGTCATTTCGTACACGTTCTGCAAAAAAATATTTTATATCTTCATTTTATTACATCACTGGACTTTTTTATGTGCAATTTATCAAAAAAGAGCATTTTTGTTGGTGGTAAACTTGCAATTAAGCATATTATTATATTGTTTTGGAAGCTGTCAAAATGAATTCTGTGAAATGAGCAAACATAATAAAATGGCTAGATTAGCTCGGTGAAAGAGACAGAAAGATATGAAAAATGTTGACTGCAAATGCTGATGATGTAATGGCGCGGGGTGAAAGGAGTACAAACGGTACACACGTGTCAAACAGGGCATCTTGAGACTCTTTGTGAGGTTTTTTGATATGTGCCTACGTACTACCCATTAACTTCATACTCCATTTTTAATATTACACGGATCTTAATATCTATTATGTTCTTTGCATGAGAGTGTAATTGTAGTTTTATTGTTAGTATTACACTTTCATCCATCATCATATCACCACCACAAATTTTACATCGATTTTATGCTTCCATGCGCACAAATTTGTGCACGACTAAAGCATAAATTAGTGTATCAATCATGTTCTTCCATTAGAATACCTTGTTGTTTTAATTTTTATATCTATTCGTATTTTTTTTAGAACAGGATGCTCCTGTTTGCTATACAAATTATTGTTATTTTTTACATTTTGCGCTAAAAGTGGTGTTACGTCATTCATTCATTTGAATGTGTGTGGTTACAAATATTGTAATACAATACTTTTTTTTCTGTATAGTTCCATCATATTATCGTCTGCTCAGACATGCATACATGCTTACGCGCTACATGTATGTCTGTTTAAATAATTAACTTTACAACAAAAATACACAGAGCAGAACCACTGAACATTGTTACCTTACCAGTGATGGTATGCTAAGCAAATATGTGCAAAAAAAATCTACTGAAACAACTTGTTTCTTTTGCTATATCCTACCATCCAAGAAGATTGCTTTGAAAAAAATGTTAAAACAAAAGTACTATATTTAGTTGTAAAATAATGTATCATTTGCTGCCAATTTTTTAAAATAAAAATTAGAAACAAAACGGTTTCGTGTTAATTTTAATTTAATGGCCATAATCACATAGAAGAACAAAACAAAACAGAATACAATATTATCAATTTTTCTTTTTCTCTACAAAAAAAATAATCTTTTTTAGGAAAATACCAAAAGTTTTTTAATTTGATAATGCTAAACGGTGGAAATTAGTAAGAATGACTTGTTTCCCTATCATAGCATGACATTAGCATCACTACAACATTTGAAGCAATTATTCTAACGTGTAAATAAAAATGAATTAGCTAAAAAAGAAAGTAGAGTAGACCAGGGTAGAAGAAAAAGCAAAATCATGTCTTAATTATGATGCTATGTTTGAATGTGTGTGTGTGTGGGTAAGGTAAGGTAAACTGAACATATTGAGATGATAATGACCTAGAGATTCTAAAATATTCTTGGGATATTTTTGCTACGATCCTTTGTGCTTTACATTCCATGTGGAACTTTTGTGAGGAATAAACCTTGAACATATGCAAACTTCTTGTAGTTAGTAGCAGGATCACTTGCACCACCCACCCTCTCTGTTGTTAAAAAACGGTGTACTGAACCTATAGTAGTGAAAGTAGCTGCACTTTTGCAATTATAGGTATTCCAATCATCCCATCATCATCACAATCGACGTCGTCATCCAACATTTTCCACCCATTAACAATCACAGTATGCAGTACAAATAGGATCATTATCCTATTTGATCCTCTCTAAGCTTAAATTATACATTATACTTTGTGGTATATAATGTAATATACTATTATCAGACCAAACAGACCGACCACACTATTAAGTACAGTATAGCACGTGCGTCTTATAACAAAAAAAGTTTTCTCCCTTTCAATCCAAATAGTAAGTTGATGATATAGCGGCAAAAATACACAGAAAAAAACAGGGAGACGACGATCAATCTGTGCATTCTGAAACCGGAAAAAAATTGGTTATTGTACGATGACGATGAGATGAACACGACGGTAGTAGCTGGTGAGTTCTTTTCTTCTTTGCGTTTGCCGATGATATGCATGCACTAGTTTGGGATGATGATGATTATGTTGTCTTGATGTCTATGGTGTTTTTTTCTCATCTTGTGACAAAAACTCTTGTTGAGAACATAAGAAATACGAACGAAGGTTGATAGAATGCACCAGCAACTAATGTAAGTATTATTATGAATGTAGAGTAGCTGGTTGTAGTGGAAGGCGTCGTCCACAATTTTTTTTACGCCAGGAAAAAAAAAATATGTTTTTTATCTTCCGCTTATTCCGATATATTCTCGGTTCTTGTGCTAGTTGAGTTGCTGTCCCAGTTGGGAAAGAAGATGGAATGGAGAATGTAGGTATTTTTACGTGAGGTTGTTGATGATGATGGTGTTGTGTGTGTGGGAGAGAGAGAGTGAAGAGTGAGTAAAGTAAGTGGAGACCCATTATGAGGATTATTGGCTGATGATGTTATAAAAAGGGTAAGTGAGTAAAACCTAAGAGTTCATCAATCATATTACGCGTACTTGCTACTATGTAAGCAATCCCAAGGAAGCAAAGTCTTTATAACTTGGTTACCCATTTTTCTTCTTATTTACTCTTCCTGGTTGAGTTTGAGTATCGCCTTTCTTCTGTACAATATTGCATTTTCCAGACAGTCAGTTTGTGTACCTAAGAGAGAGAGAGAGAGTAAGAGGTGCATTCTTATATATCAGCTGGGTGATGACAAGATAACGATGATGATGTTGTTGTTGATGATGATGACGATGCGTTCGCCATCAAAAAATAAAAGAAAAAAGCCGCATTTCCCCTTCCATTATGTTCATCTTTTAGGGCTACAAACTAACATTAATATTTAATCCGAAATGCATGGATTTTGTAAATAAATATTCCGATAAGATTTAACAGTATCATTGTAGATTACAAATAGATCATGGAGCACTTATAATTTTGCATTTTCTCATATCGCCCCGATACAACAACCGAAGAGAAACACAAAAGTGAGCATCAAAACGTACTACACACTTGAAACAACACAAGCTTTATTATGTCGATAAAACACCACTTGAATTAAGTACAGTGAAGAGCACTTATTTACGTACTTGAGCGAAGTAGTGTTGTCATCCTACTTACAAATATTATTATAAAAATCAAGCAATTTCATAGAATCGTCTGTACGGAAACCAAGGGATATTACTATTGCATATTTCTCTGCAGTGATAATTATTTTTACAAACGTTTTAATATTTATGTAATTAACTTATCAGCTCCTCGACTTTTAATTTGTATAACATTTTGACTATTGCTGTTTCGGACATTGTATTCAGCAAAAAAAATATGCATACACATAAGTATTCATTTGTGAAATTGTAAGCTTGGTAAATAAGTGAAGCCAAATGGAAAGCGGAAGGCACAACGGGTGGTAGTGGCGGTGGTGGTGGCTATTTTTTACAGGTTTTATTGTAAGCGTGTGACGTAATAGTAATACAAGGTTCGGTGTATGTGTACTTTTTGGGTATGTGTATGCACGGTAGACTGAAAATAAATTTTTCGCTGTGTTCCATGAGAAGACCCTAGCACAGAGATAACATGATACTACAACCACCACCACCACCGATGCTACTGCCACATCTACTTGCAAGACGATCTAATGCTACATACTGCTGTGCTGCTGCATAAAGAAAACTTAACGGTTTGAGCTTTTCTCTCATGTGCACAACATCTTTTACTGGTGGTGGTGGTGGTGACTGGATAGAATTGTGGGGCTGATGATGACGATGATGCGATGATCATACATACATTATAGTGCAGGGTATGTTGTCGTAAAGTGGTGGCAGTAGTGGTGGTAGTGATGGAGGTGGTTGTTCTGGTAAAGTAGGGAAGAAGGATGAGAAAGACAAAGGTTTCTCACAAGATGAAAATGTAGCTTTGCTTTGTATTACAAGCAATGAGCATATCAGCACAAGAATATTGTACTGCTACCACCACAACAACGGGATGCAACCAACAAAACCATATTTACATTCAGCAGCATCAGAAAACCTTGTTCTTTTGCTGCAGTACAGAATTTCAGATTCATTTTTCCCTTTTCCATACAATACGGTTGTGGAGGCCTCTATTCTTTTTTCACTTCTCATTGCAGTGCTTTATGTACAAGCATGCATAACATTCTCAGCGGTTTAGCTTTTCGCTGCTCCGTATTCTTTGAGTCGGCTGTACAAGTTTTTTTTTGTTTTGTGGGTATCATGATAAAAAGTCGGATGGATATTCAGTCCCCTCCTGATTTCTCTTTTGGTCTACATGGGACAAGGAAGTGAGAGACGAAGGAAATAGAAAAAGTCGCGACATTGCAAAACAACACAAGACATTGTTAGCATCGTCACAGACACAGCATCTCCATTTTTACAGAAAAATATATATGTACGTTTTATGTACAATTTATTAAGAGAAAAAAACTACCCTTCATTTTAACCAATCTTAGTACTAACAACAACAGCAAAACTCTTTGTAGGAATTTTTCTGTCTTGTGTATTGAGTGTACTTGCAATTAGATATTCATGTACACATTTAATGTTGTTGAAATAGATAGTTAGATATATATACACATTATACATCCATACATACCAGCTCATTCCATCACAAAAAATACGACGACGAAACGAGTGCATCTCCTTATTTTTCGCAGTCACTTCACTCGTTTTCCTATTCTGACTTGATCTGGTTGACTAGCAAAGGAAATAGGAAAAGACAGATATCATTGCCTTGCAAAAGACCACTCGGCAGTGGTGCTGGTAATACGGTACACTTTTTTTCCTCTACCAACTATCCAGACAGGCAGACACAAACTTAAGCACACTTTCGTACAACCCATCACAAGATTCAGCAGCGGAGCAGTAATTGAAGCAGTGGTGGTGGTGGTGATAAAGCAAAGTAGAAAGCAGCCCTCTCATCCTTCTCACGAGAACGAAGCAAAGAGAAAAAAAACCGACCGACGGCCTGGCCAGGCCATTCTGTGTTTTCACCCTCGTTTTAAGACATAACTGCTCTGACAATCTCTTGCTTGTTGCAAAAACACTTTCCCCCAATTTTTTTGTCTTTGCCTCTTACCAGTCTAAGAAACCAGCCAATCTAGGCAATCTGTAATCACTAAAACTAAAAATAGCACTTAATCTAAAGAGAAAACAGATCAACAAAAACAAGAGAAATCTTGCGCACCTTCAAAGGAAATTAAAAAGGTCTCTTTGTAAAAGTACAACTTAAGTGTTAAAAAAAAGTCGAAAAGTAAGTGAAAAGTCCTTTTTCTGGTTCGTTATTTGATTGAATATTTGCTGATTAGTTTGTTCTAGAATTCTTTACTTTTTGTAGTCATATATTAAAATTATTAAACACAAATTATAAAATTAAAAATTAGAACAAGCAATATTTTTTGTTGGCTGGCGTAACTACACGTAATATTGAAATTTTCTAAAGTTAGCATATCGTGATCATTCAAACTAATATAAACTATTAGAATTTAACAAGAATTAGCTTTATTTTTTTGTGTTAACCTGTTTAATGATGATGATAGTCTCAAATGTTTATAGTTCTTTTTTTAAGTATTTGAAATAAAAAATAAAAGCAAAATAGTAAGCGAGAGAGAAAAATCTTTTCATGTACCACTCATTTTGTTTTTATTTATTTTTAAGAAGTAAAAATAAATTTAAAAATTTGTTTGTAGCAACTAGTCCAAATCTATTAGCCTTCTCATTTACTATTTGTACACCTATTTTTGCATCTGTGTTGTTCTTGTTAATCTTTACAGTTTGAGACAAGCGAAAATTTCAGCGTCACTGTCTTTTCTCTCTTTCTTCAACTTCACCATACCATTCCTTGCACGATAAGAAAGCAATACTTTTGCAAGTCAACCAAGCGGGCATACCACCAGTAGACAAATATATATATTAACATAGCAGTGCTTTGAATTTTTCTTCTCTTGTTGGCATTTACAAAAAAAAATGCAACATTTTGCTTACCATTTTTATTCGCCACAAAAATCTAATTAACACCAAGCAGATATATAACTGCTGAATACAAAGAAAAGTAAAAACTGAAAGACTTACAGGCAAACATTAAGTTGAGTGATAGTGCTTGGTGGTGGAAACACTTTTTTTCATTATTGTGAACTTCAAGATAACTGAGTCGAGTGGTGTGCATATGCGTGTGTATGTATACCTTATTTTACTGTGACGAAAACGTTGATGGTTGATATGTGTATGTACAAACGAAATTGTCAGTTGGCAAATGTTGGTGGTTGTGATGGGATGTTGGAAAAGTAACACGCTCTCTCCTCCCTCCCATGTATCTCTAAAAAAGAAAGCAAACAACGACGGAAACTAATACATTCCATATTTAACTTTTCTCGTCTTTATCTTTCCAAACTATATATTTTTTCTTAAATTCAATTGAAAAGTGGAAAAAATTACAAAAACTAAAAACAAACTTAAAGGTTGATAAAAAGTTCATACCTTTATTATCACTATCGTCATTTACTTTACCTGGTAGTACGTTAAGCCAGAAAGTGGAAATTAAACATTAATATCTCAATAATAACAACACGGAAGAAGACAAGACAGACAGAAAGATTTTCAAATCCAAAAGACACTTCAACGTTTGATTAGTTGAGTGCTTTTCAGATTATCAGCTTAGCTCCAACTACTCATCATCATCCCTACTTGTTCTACTGCAGCAATAGTGATACGTCGTCTTCTAGCTATAATCCTAATCAGTATACTCATTCATTGAGACAGATGCAGATCTAATTGTACACATATATGTGTATACACTATTAAGTACATACACACCTTGTTTTTTCTCTACGAGAAGGTTTGCCCTTCGTTTTTTTTTGCATAATAACCACTGCCACTACAAGCGTGATGATGATCACTCAATAAAATGGTACAAGTGACTCTAGATCTCTTTCATCTTTGAGTAAAGTGGTGTTACACACAAAAACGGAACAAAAAAATACTGACACTGAACTGCACTGATGCGAATTTCTCTCTTGTGCAAGGTGGCAATATAAAATATACAGAGTTGTGCACAGTTACGTACTTTTGCTATATCCACAATTTGTGTCGTGAAACTGATCAGTTGATTGTAAACGTCAGCACTGAAAATTTGTTCAGGGTCGTGCTCAACCTACTCGTTCAATAAAACAGATGAAAAATCGCAATCATTATCAAAAAAAAATCCAACAGCGTTAACATTGTTAAATGAACATTTAAAGCAGCACGGTTGTTCTACAGACAGTATATTTAAAACTTTAAAAAAATTCACATTGTTTTTCTAGTTTATTTGGGAAAAGATGAGCATCCCTAATTGTGCGTGAGTGTGTGAGGTACGCAATAAAAAAGAAGGGGTTGATTTCCCCATCAGACAGAAAAAAAAAAACAAGTGATGGTGGTGTAAACCTTGACAATTGTTTTAGGGAAAACAAGTAAGATTAATCCCCATTCACTACTAATAAGCCACTTTGAAAGGCTCATTAGCTGAAAATAAGAGAGCACGAAATAAACAAGAGGAGGGGAAAAAATACTTTACGATGGGGAGGATAGTGACTTTTTTGATTGACTGTCAAATATGTTGACTGGATTGGTGGTATATATGAGTTCTCATATCTTATTTATTACAACATCATCATCACGTCAAGTCAAATAAAAAAAATAACAAAGAAGGGAGAAAATACTGACATTTTTCTGGTAGTAAAGGAATTCAAAGTGAATGAAAAGGCTAATGTTCAAACAGTACGAAAATTGAGGAGGGAGCAACACAATAGCAACTCGCTAGAGAGAAAAAAAGGAAAGCTAAGCAGTCAAGAGAAAAGCAGCACCAAAGTTACTGCTGCTTGAGACCAAGTGTAGTGAGAAGAAACAAGGGGTAACTTGAAACAATAAAGATTCCCTAACCATTGTGATGCGTACATACTGCATCAATGTTATAGGGTTGATTTTCCTCTGCTGCTGAGATTTTCTGGTTTTCGATTCCATTTTCCCTTGTACTACGGGGAAATCCTGTAATACTAGTTTTTTTCTCTCTGATAGCGAGCAAGGAAGATTGTTGAACAATATTCTCAAGTAGAAAACAGGGGTTCGTTTTAAGTAATATTCTCTCTCGAGTAACTTTTTTTTAAAGTGAGAAGAAAGTCAAACGTAAGTTGACAGGTTTCCCAGGAGACTTATTTTCACGGTGTCATACACTCCTCGTTGTCTTTCCACCACCGTAAAATACTTTTGTTCTTTGTAACCGTCGTGTAAATGCTCACTTAATAATGCTTTGTCACAAACAATATTATGTGCTGTTATAATAAAGTGTCGTCATAAAAAGCAAAGTGAGTGGGTTTGTTCTGCATACTTGCGAGTGAAACAATAGAAAACTTTTAAAACATTATCAACCCTTTCATCTCGAGACTAAAAGGTTAAAGGGGTTTTTAAATAAGTAAAAAAAGGTGGGACAAATTTACACTGGGGCTGCAGCTTGTCTCTATCTTGTTGACTAATTAAGTCTAAATTTATTTACCACACTCGGGTCAAATTAGGTAGAAACCTGGTTCTCACAACGAGTTACGAACCTCCCTGCTACATTCAACCAGTTACAATGGTAAGTTTACAAGAAATATAATAAAATGTATAGGTATATATTTAAATCATATCATTCGATAATGGCACACATTTGAGATTCATTTTGAAAAAATGAATATTTGTACAATCCTTTGAACTTGAACTTGTGTTTCTGGCACGATATTCACGGTCATTTTTTTCGGCCATTTATAAAATCCCTTTTGTTAAAAAAAATAAGCTGGAAATATTGTCCACCCCCACAAAAATGCATATGCAAGTTTACCTTGTTTTTTTATTTTAATATTCTTATTTTTTGGAGTCCTTTATATGCAATTTGGTTTTGTTGTTTTTTCATGCTTTTGCAAAAACAGGAAAAAATTAAAACAGATTTGCAGTAAATATAATGTGTTGACAGTGTTATTGTCCTATTTATGTATTTTTTCATAGTTTTTCAAGTTTACCCTTTCATTGTGGTAGTATGTATGGCGGCGGCTGGTGCTGCTGTGTGTGCGATATGCAGCGTATCAAGATGATCATCAGAAACGCACTGTAATATTATAGTTTTCGTCTATTACTCCAGCCATGCAACTGTTTGTTTTCAATTTCAGAGCCAAGAAGGTTTTCTTTAATTTTTTGGCTTTGGCTACTGGAAATCAAGCCAAACACTTCTCGCTCTTTTTTTCTCACAGACACCGCAACTCTCTCTTCTTCTACTAGACTCTCTTTCCCTCTCTTGTATACAAAAATCTTTATGTATTTATATATCTATTCACCAGCCAGCATTACTATTACGGTAGCACAGTAAAAAAAATATCCCTATTTTTTAGTCGTCATCATCATCTGTGTGTGGTGTATACTCTTTTTCTATACTTATTTTTGCCTACCTTATAAAAATGACGGTGGCGGCGGCAGTGATAAGGTTGCCAAGCCGAAGGGCAATGTTAAAAAAAGGAAGAATAAAGGAAGATAGGAAATCAACCACGAAACAAGTGCCAGTAAAATCATATGTTGTTGGCCTCAGGAATTTTCGTTTTTTTCCTACTCACACATATGTCCCCCTTTTACCCCAACTTGAAGGCGAAAAAAAGTCTTACAATTTTGCGGTAAACTGACCTGAGCCAACTTTTTTTCTTCGTATAAAAAACGAGAGAAAAGAGGACACGGAGCTGTTTCAACAGTTATTATTGCGTCACCCACTAGAAAAAAAAAGAAGAAATAAAATATCAGAGCCAAGTGTCGTTTCATTGGAACGCATACAAGTTTTTTAAATAAATAAATAAAGTACACACTAGACTTATTTACGCATAACACGTGTGTCAGATGATAATAGGTATTCAAGCAAATCTAATTTTTACACTTTCTCATTCTCAAGCAAATATTCGAAAAATCATTAAAACATTGATTTAAAAAATTGGAAATCTTCCGATTTTAAAACACGTTCTTACTTCACTTCTTTACCCCTTTTGAACATTCGGGGCATTATAAAACCGGCTGATGACGAAAGTATCAAAGCACACATATATTATATATTTTTGCATTTCCTGGAAACATTGAATTTGAATCATATGCTCATAAACTTTGAAAATTATCTTATTACGCACTTGTTATTTAAAATACCTATTGGTTTTTGCAAAACGTTTAACTTATACACATCCTACTTATTCCTCATATCATTAATTTCCATTACATTTCATACAAACTGTCTTCGTCATTTGATCTACATCATTCCTACAACATTATTTTGTATAGTCATGCATGTTTCATTTAGTTTTTTCTTAAATTTTGTATTCCTCTCTCCATAAAATTTGTAGTAATCCTTGCTACAACATTGATTTCTAAATAGTACATCACCATCATCATCATCTCGCACAGCAACATACTTACCAGTAGCAGCATGAACTTTTTTGTTTCTACTTATTTTACTCTAAAAATATTTAAATTCATGTTATGCTGATGAATACGAATAAAAATGGAGGAAGAAGAAAACAAAATATGGGTTTAAGTAAAATAAGTGCTTATATACATATAGGGACATTATGATGCTGTTTCGTTCTACTTAAAACATCCTACATATTATATTATGCAACGAAACCAAATAGTAACTACACTCTCCTTCACAATCATACTTACACACGCATACAATTCACATTTTGAAACAGAAAGAAAGAGAGAGAGAGAAAGGAATAGTTAGAGGGGAGGATAAAAACCGAGAAAAAGGACAGTTGTAAGTGCAAAAACGTTAAAAATGGCCCATCACGGAGCAAGTAGCAAGTGCACACCGTAATAAACTCTCTTCCGTTCCGGAGTGTCTTTATATACACAACAGTGTGCACCATACCATACTGATAGCTTGTTTGAAAAAAATAGTCATATACTTTAGAAAATTTACTATAATATTGTAATCTTTGAATGAAAAAATACATAAAGACACACACGAAGAAAGATCCAACTTGTAATGCTCTGAATTTGTGTATGTGTATTTTTTGTATTACTTGCACTTTCACAATTTACAACTTTTCCAACATTCTCGTGTACTACTAGCAAATATTATGTTTTAATGCAATAATATTCTACGGAAATACGGAAGAGGCATTTTGTGTAGATTTAAAAACAACTGTAGTAGTAGCAACGAAAAAAGAGTATATTTCTCCTTGTGTAGTAAATAAATGAATATATATACAAAGTCATTTATATAAATACACATACTAGTAGCAGTACAATCACTGAGTTTACTGAACATGCATAATATATTTAAATTGTATAAAAAATCGTCTCTCTTATGCATGCCTTACTCGGGTTTTTCTTACGAACATCCCAACTTGTATGTCGTGTGTGTATTTATTTTCATCTACAATGCCATTAAAATCTCTCTTGAGCAAGTTGGGTTTTAAGATTGTGCACCATATTATTGCTCTCTATCGTAAGGATACATGGAGACATAGATATAATATAACTTTTCCTTACTTTTTATGTGTGTTCCTTATGAACTTGTTTCATCTGATGTTCACACAGTAAAAGTGATAATATATACTTATCCTCTACTTGTCGCGTAGTACTTGACTTGACTATCTCATCTTCATCCTCTTTTTTTATCCATTCTACACGCTTCACTCTGTTTTGTCTTGAGTTTTACTCTAAAATGTTCATATCATTTTACTTGAGTATTTTTAGAGGTTATCCCGTTGTAAAGTTTTAAATGTCTACGTACTATGTACGTACACCACCCAGTGTATTTTTGAATCCTAGAGAAAATCTCTGCAAAAAAATATTTTTTTATATGCAACTGTCGCCGTTGATGTGAACATTTCTACCAGTAGGGTTTTTAGCATTAGTAAATCTTATCCGTGGAAGTATTTGTGTTAAAATGGTGGTAGTAGCGATAAGACAAAACGACATATTAACAAATTTGAATTCACAATGCACGTGGTGGTGTAAAAGTTAGAGAACCGTGAAGGAAAGATTCATTTTGCATTGCACGGGGTTTCCGGATCGTGCACGTATCCCATCATGTCGTTATCTCGAGTTAACTGCTTCCAATAACAAAATTGCTCATTGCGAACAGGTCAAATGGTAGAATTTAAAGTTTTCATGATGATACCAAGATGAACTAATTCTGAAGCTAAATTATATTGTTTTCTTTGATATTTCCGCTTCCGAACAAATTGGTAAAACTATAAAATATGGAATGAGGATGCACTTATTAAAATTAATATTATTTTTGAAGACAATTTTCTGTGAAAGCTATCAACAATCAATTCATGCATATCCAAAATATACAATAAACCGTTACCTAACGTGATCATTATTTTCCTTACATATGTATCCATTAGATAACTAGTAACAAATAGCTAAAGTGACTCTTTCATCCTCATAGAACTTTTTCGCCTTGTTCGCAACGACGACAACGCAATAGAAAAGAGCAAAAGGCATCTAAATTTAGAAGAGCGATGCACGCACTAACACATTCTACTTTTGTTAAATAAATAGTTACTGCAAGAGATGCTTAGGTCGTGTGCATATTAGTATTAAGGCAATATATACGTAAAATATTTACTTCCGTGTACTTTTATAGCTCTCGAAGATGTGAGATTTATTTAAGTATGAAGTACTAATTCCTACCTGGACGATTAAGCTTACAAAATTTTAAAACAGTTAACTTGAAGCACTTAAACGTATACTAGTACGTATTAAAATGATGTTTTGTAAAGCAAGGAATACTAGCCAATAATTTAAGATTCATAAATATGCAACTTTTTACAGTGCAATTCTTGAAAAATCAATGTTTCTCTCATCATCGTGATCATCATAATGAGCGCACGCCGCACACGGACAGTAGTATTTTTTCTTGGCAACCACCAATTTTTTCACTGGAGCTGCATTAAAGTTTTGCGCCAAGTCAGTATAAGAATGCCAACTGTGCATGGCTATGCGTATATAATGAACAATGCATCGCCAGCCAGTTTGGGAGCATCAGAAAATTGCACTTTTGTCTAAAGAGCACTACTTTAAATTGCACACCGCACAAAAATATATCTGCAATAGTAAAAAGATAGGAAAACATTGAACATTAATTACAATGATAAAATTAACTTCCGTACTCGGCAGTCGTTATGACACATGGTTCATTCATGAACTAGGTTTGATTTTTTTAAATTATCGATACGCCACGAGCTTATATTACAACGATGTATTATCGTGCTAGCTTCTGGTTAGCTCTGGGTATTCAAAACGAATAGAAAATTTCTTGGAATAAATGCTAGCGATATCCACCCTAATAATAGCATGCGCAAACAGGCATAGTCTCTTATTCCAATGTTATTCGAGATTTTTAAAGATTACTAAACGTCAGGATGTGGCTTTCGAATTAATCTTCGCATAAAAATATGTAATGAAGTACATTAGCTGTATTTTAATAAGGAAATAAATGTTTTATATTGTTAAATGGACATTATACTGCATATCGTAACATTTTTCAAGTATACATAAATACCTTTAAATTATAAAGTTTTGTTGAAATGATAAGAGATGCTGGATTTAGAGCGCAAACCAAAACTTTGTGTTTGGTATTTCATAATAAAGCATCGGTACGTGGTCTTAACCCATTCTTCGAGGTTTGTCCATAAAAAGACAAGTAATGTTTTACGTTGATTTTCGTTTGAATTTTCTACTCCTTATGATATTTTTATTTGAAATCTGACAAGCTGTCCTGTAGTGTGGTGTCGGTGCTGAGAACGGCAAAACCTATTTTTTATTGTTTGTTTAATTTAATTTCATGCAACCACAAAAACCCTCATCGTTATTATTATCAGTGAAGAGACTAACCATTTGGCTCCTTTGCCATTTTTCATAAAGAATATTGTACTTTCCTTATTGCCATTGCATACTGTTATGGATTGTCAAGAAAAGTGACAGACATCCCTTTGTTTTCTTAGTTTTTTCATCTGTAACTGACCCCCATGTGGTGAGTTTACTCTTTTATGTCTACATTTTACAGACATAATATTGGTAGAAACACTTGGTTTTTTTCAAGAAACATCAAATAAGTTATAATTGGCTGTTTGAACAAATGTATGCAATGATTCTTCGTTCATCTTATGTTATTGCATATATTACATTAACAACATGGAAAAACCTTAAATGTAAAATTGATGTAACTTTGTTTTGTTTGATTTTCAGGATGAATTTCATCCATTTATTGAAGCACTGTTACCATTTGTGAAGTCTTTCTCATACACCTGGTTTAACTTGCAAGCTGCCAAGAGGAAATACTTCAAGAAGCATGAGAAGCGAATGTCACTGGAAGAAGAGAGAAGATGCAAAGAAGAGTTACTGGTAAGCAAATTATGATTCTATTTTGATTTATTTAGTTGCATATATAGTGCTTGTGCTATACTTTCCTTACTTTACAGTGAATCCAACGTCCAAATATATATAATACCTATCTCCTTTTTTCCATCACCTTTAAAAAACTAATTTGATATGATATATTTTTTCATCAAAAATGTTTGCCAAAAATATACCAAGTTCACTAACCCTGAACCTTATTACGTATAAAAAGCAGTTTGAAAAACATAAATCTAACAAGGAAACCATCAAAAGGTTAAGCGGTACAAAAGAGTTGCGTTAAACAAAATTTAGCTAAATGCTTTTACTATGTATCTCTTAGCTTTTGTTTTTTTTTCTCGGGGAAGATTTTGATGAATCGTCTGAATAAATATTTGAAGGATTGCATTTTTGTTTTTCAAGAATTTAACTTTCAATGAAAGATGTAAATCTACTTGTAGTGCAACAGACAATTATTCCTCGTCTATGGTTGTTGGTTTCTAGCATCATATGATGTAATTATTATCACAGAAAACATATTTTCGACTACATGACTATTTAGAGATAGTTTTGATAAAAACTTTGCTAAAAATGATGAAACTAATTCATTTTTTATTTTAAGATCATGTATAAGCATGGCTCAGTTGGAACTAGCCATTAAGGAAGAAAATATATTGTTTTGGTACCTTTCAAAAAGTTCAACAATGTTTCTCAAGTTTAGTTCATAATCCACTTACAATTATCATGCAAAATATTTTTATTGTTAAAAAAGAATAAACGAGAGACTTCTTTTCACATTCAATTTTGTTGCTTTTGGAATTGACATGTGTACAAATGTTTTGATATCTTAAATTACACTACTTGTTACTTATTTTAATACTTCAATGCATGTATATTTTATTGTATAAATTTTTAAGTACTGTAGATGAATTTGAAGGGGTAAAATTTATATAATATATTTCTTCCTTACATTTTCAACCTTGTTCATTATGCAATATAAATTAGAAAAAACATATTAGATAACATAGCAGACATACATAAAATCGTTTAACTAGATTTTTTACTTTATTTTGGTTTACTTAAACTTGTACTTATTACACCAGTGATATATTTTCTATTATTTAACAAAGTTAATTCGATGCATCTAATGGTTAATGGTTTTTAGAATCAAACAAAGAAGTATGCATACCACTCATACGTTTTTATGTTCGTTGTCTGCATGCACACAAGTACATTTTAGCATTTTTTGTTCATTATCGACTGTATTATTGGCCATCATTAAATTTAATAATAAACATACTATTAAGACATATTTTTGACAGTAGATGCGGAATGGACGTTTCAGAAGCTGTTGAGGTAGAAACACTAGTTAGAACATAATAGCTCAATAGCTTTTGGTGTAGTCCGGTACAACCTTTGAAATGTATCTTGAAAAGCAAAAAAAGCATGTCTATTTGCTTAAAAACGATTTAACAACAAGAAAGCATATGTATATGGACTTGATAATAAGCTGAACTATCGTGTTTCAACGCATTTGAGAATTTCAGTTTTGATCATCTGTATTTTTTCATGAAAAACGTTAAAATCTTCAGAAATTGCACAAAAACAGGGCTACCAAAAATCATTACAAAAATAATACTTGTATTGATTAATTTCAACACCAATAGGAAAATTTTGAATTGGTTGTATGACTTGAATGGAAATGTTTGCACTACTTACGGAATTCGTCATTGGTCCCATGGATTGGATTTCAAAGATAAAAGAAAAGGGTGTAATAAATGATTTAGAAATATAATATTGAGGTTTTAAATCACGTTCTTTACCAAGAAGGCAAGAAAAATATACACTTAGACAATATCAGGCGCATGCATCTAAATAGATAGCAAGCTTAAAAGATAAGACGTAAGGTTACACAGTGTCTTTGCTGTGTAATAGGTAGCAATCTATCAGGCATTAAATGCTATTCTGCGAGTGATCATGTGGTCGTATAATATTAACAACGTTAACACCATATTCATGAAAACAGGTTTATTTTGCCATTGTAATTGAAAAATATACGTGGTTGCATCATAAAATGAGGTTTAATCACGTTGTTAAACGCCCTGCTCATTTACTCACTGCCTAATTAAAGTGTTTCGGCCTTTAATAAATGTAAAGTGTTACATATAACATAAATACATGTCCTTCCACTGCTTGTCACTCTCTTGTGCAGATTTTTGCTCTGCCCCACCACTTTTCTTTCTTTAGTCTCGTTTATGTTTTCTTTTTCATCAGTTAAGATAATAACTGCTGCTACCGCTTTTTCAACTAAGACTTCATTATAGAAAGGGTGGAAATAAAGAACTGTGAGAAAACCAACGAGTAATTTTTCAGATAGTGCTTTGATTGTACTAACCACTGATTACCCACCTTCATTCACAAAGTTGATAATGATATGTTGGTGGAGATAGCTGGTACTGGGTGGATGATTATGATTACAGAAGATACTATTATAGGATGATTTTAAAGATGAAGTTAATTGAATTGATATGATGATATGATTTAGTCACCTATGTATATTAATATTTTCACTATGAAGTTTTTCTGTACCTTGCTGGATTCAGAGTTTAGAGACTCAGCTAGGGAACTATACACGCAGGCGATGCGATGATGCCAGTCTAGCATTGCCCCATAGTCATAGCAGAAGACGCTGTGTCTCTGTGTGAACGTCAAAGAATACAGATTCTTGGATTAAGAGTAGCTGTAGCAGCCACAGCTTCACTTTGGCTGGGCTGGGGTATCTTTCTACCTTGTTTCGATCTGTTTGGATTTTACTCGTACGTATGTATGTGTAATAATGCATGAATGATGATATTTGCAATGAATTGCTAACAGCATACAATATACATAGCAATTTTTCCGTAAAAATTATAAATGAAATATACCATTAAAGTTTTCCAGACTCTGATTGATGACAGATGAATGGTAAAGTATATATATTTTTTAAGATTGGGATTCCAATTATTTTCAATTCGTCTAAAAGCCCAAATTATTATTTTTTGGCACGACGTCATTTCAAATTCAAAATTTAAGCTTTCACCGAAAAGTCAAACAACGAAAAATGGAATACGACAAAACTGTAAATTAATAAGGATAGATACATTACATAAAATAGGTTTCTAGTTCTGTAGTAAAATTTGGAAACTTGATTAAAGCTCGTCTTCTCAGCCTAAGAATTGTACTAATGGAAATATGAGTACAACTTTCAGTTTTTGTTATTTTGTTTCAGATTTTATGCAAAATTAAAATTTCTGTCAAAATAACATTTTTAGAATGTTTAATTCTCAAGTGGTGTTTTTTTCTAATAACTTATAATTAATAAAGATAATAATCTCGTATTCACGCAAACAACATCGAAAGTTCATCTATGTTTCTCATAATAATTATCCTAATTTCTATTCATGGCTACGGTATCTTAACAATCTTATACATTAGTTCGCTGTCGCCTTTGAAATATTTTTTTTTTACAAAAAATTGAGTTCGACTTTTCAGCATTATAAAAATTTGATTTTTGCGAATTGTCGTTTTCAAAAAAAAATACAAAATGACGCCAACTTTGTTTTGCGAACAGTCGTTTTGGCGAAGCGACTTACTTGGACATGTACACACTCATGCATACATGCTCTTCTGAAAACCACAAGTAACGATCAACCAATGCACTAACAATCATAATAAAATTTCATTACTAGAAATTGTAATTGCAAACGGTTGTACTTCACTGTTATGACATAATAAAAGAGATGAGATCTATATAAGTAATAAATCTTCCCACCAAAAGTATGTATATATTATTGAACTACCATCAAATCTACCTGCATGTCATCTGTCATACTTCTTATTATATTTTTCTAGTTAATTTCAAGAAATAAAATGCAATTGCTAATTTATGCACTCTTTGATGACAAAATTGATTGGTCCGAGTTGTGTGCGAATACTAACTTCAATAAGCGAAAAAGTTCGATTGATGAACTATATTGAAAGCATGACAATACTAAATGCTAAACCCAGTTAGGTATATGGCTTTGGAGTTTTGGAAACTTGCCTGTTTATTTTCTAATAGCCTTGATTGCATTTCATGTAATTTTAGTATTTTTTTACAAACTACTCATTTTATTGATTAGACTCATGCCTACAAAGTCGAACTGTTATCATTTTAACGACTAAATCTAAGTCAGGACTAGATACAGAGTATAGATTAGCCCACCGAAACAAAAAAATTGTTTTGATTAAATTATTATTATTATTACAACGCCTTGGGCACGCTCTCTCAGTCTCATACGCACATAAAAAGTTAAAATATGGGTTTGGTCTTGGGTTATCTGAATTAAATAAAAAAACTGTAGCAGAATAAATAATAATGGGATTGGTTTTCAGGGTATTAAATCGACGAAATTTTATAGCTACTCCAACCCCTTCTTTTTCAACTTCAACGTTTTTACTTCATCACAAAATTGTGTGGTTTTTTGAGCTGACTTAACAGTGAACAAATGCAAAGACAATGTACAACTTATAAATGATTAAATTTGACTATTCGTTCATACATATGCAAATAATCTAATATCAATGGATCGATAATGATTAACATGTTTTGTGTTGAAAAAGTTTTAATTTTTTTGCTGAGAATTCGCATACTGATTACGATGACCCTTACTTGCGTAAGTTGATGTGGTGAACATTTCCTTTTGTTTGAGAAAACGTGACCACCAATCATATAACAAATCAAATAAATTCATCGGATAATAGAGGTGATGGTGTTCCCACCATCAACCAAATAACCATGTACCAAATGACAGTATTTTTTTGTTATTTGAGTTCAGTTAGAAAAAAATGGCTAACTAAATGTGCCTCTGATGGGTTGGTGATAGGATGAGACTGGCAATAATATTAATAAAGTTTTCGTTTTTCTCCCATCATCTGCCAAGCCCAGTTTTTCTTCAGAAATCATTAAGAGTTGTGGGTGTTGTTGTTGTGTTGTGTCACCAAACTGCCACTGGTTTTTGCACTTCTGTTTCTTCAAACTTTTGTTAGAATATGTACAGTGATAAGCTAATAAGGATGATGGTGAAGATACCCATACACAAACGTGATCTTTTAACCTTGAATACATTTTCCAAATAAAAAAGTGAGACAATTATCTTTTTTTGTTTAAGTTGATGATATAAAATGACTTATATCTCATAACACTGCTACTTCAGTGCGATTCTCTTGCGTTTCTGTAAATTAAACGATAAAATTATAACAAGCTTTGATCAGACAAAGGATGATGGTGATGGTGCCGTGCCCATGTGGAGGCCAAATGGTGCTTGAATTGCGCATTTCAAAAAAATAAAATGACTTGCGATTTTAGTTCAGAGAAATACTGTTCGTGTGAGTGAGGGTGAAATTTAACGTAAATGTTAAAGTTGTGGTATGATGATGGCTTAAAATGTGAATTAAAATGCAGGTATACATTTCTTGGCACTGAATTTTGCTAATGCATTTATGAGAAATATTATTTAAAAAGGAACTAACTTAGATTTTAAGGAAGGTCGGTTTTCATTACTCACTTACCCATTCTTTTTGATAAGGGAATTGAGCGTGCATACTGTTATTTGGAACAAAATAAAATAAGTAGCTCTCTTAGCGTTCACTTTCCAATCGATACATATTGGTTTTTTTGAAGCTGCTGACGCTACAAATTGAGTAGTAAACAATATACACATAACCTCTTTGTAGTTATACTGGACTTTTTATTTGATTATCTTATATTGTAAGCATATTACCATCAATGTATTGTGTGCATATTGTTGACTCTTGATATTGACAAGATTTGATAATTCATGTGACCGAATAACTGCTGATTGAAGTTTTTACTGGTGACATGGATGATGGTACATTGAACCAATACTCAAAGTGAGTTTGTTATTTGCAAATACATGAAGAGAAAATGTGCTCGCAAGTCAATTGAGAGAAAAGGGATCATGTTTTTACCGATTCTGGAAACAGCAGATAGTGTGCTTCAGTAAACAGAAGCCATTCTAGATCCATATCAAGTCATCCAGAAAATAGCCTTGTTTCTCATCTAGAAAAATTATATACAGTATATAAAAAGTTTATTAATAGCAAATACTAAATATTGGGTTTTATTTCTTGTGCATTTTAACCTAAAATATGGGAATATATGTTTCAAGAGATGGAAACATCCAGAAATAACCTTGAGCAATGGAAATTTAAGGCCGATTTGCTGTAGATAAACACTACAGTAAGGCATAACTCTATAATAAGTTCAAAGTTTACTAAATTATAACTCAAAAAGGTTCGCACAAAATGCAAACTTAGGTTTCTGTAAGTAATTATTACTTAAGTAATTGTAAAGTTTAAATAATTTATCGGTTCATATCATGGCAAAAGCTTTGCTGCTTTTCGCAATTTTTGAAACCTTGGTCTAACCGCTATTCTCCTACTTCAAGAATTTGAAAGCCATTTTATGCATTACAGTTAGCCAAAGGTTTTTAGCTTATGGAAATTCAAACCCAAAACTTTCAATTTGCATTTTTAAACCTTTGAATGTACAATCAACGGCAATTCTCAAGCTATTATTTTCAAGAAATTTTTGCCAGAATAAAATGTAAGTAAGGAAATGTCTCACCTTGTGTTAACTTTGTTTTTCAAGTCCTTTGAGTCTTTAAAAACCCTGCTTTTTTGGTTTTGGGTAATAAAAAATTAGATTTGAATTTTGTTCATAGTTTTTTGCACCCTTTAAAATAAGGAAGGACCAATTGATAAAAAAAATATGTAAAATGGCATGCAAAATCTCTTAAATATATTCCGTTTCGTGGGAAATATTTTTGTTCCCTGCCACAGATATTGTTTCTCGGACCCAGAAACGTTATATTAGTTGTCTTATTTATATAACAGTTCCTTTGTACATATTTATATGTATATCAGTCTCCGGAACTGAAAGTGCAAGGGAAAGTAAAGAACAAAAATGGTTCACACCATTTGGACAAGGCGTTTTAGTGATGGTCCATAAGCATGGAAAAAATATGAAAGATAAAATGCGACAGACAACTCTTTTCCTGCTGTCATAATCATATTACATGTAGGTATGTGTTTCTATTGTCATTGTAATGTGGTAGTTGGGGCAGTGCAATATAGGTAGTAATGGCCTTTCTCAATTCACTTCTCCCCTTCTTTCTTTTAAAAGCTGTCACTCTGCCTTTCAAGAAACCCCCAGTCGCCATTATCCAAAAGAAGGGTTGTGCTGAAGGGTGTAGGTAGTACAATTCGATACATTATCAACAATGTTTGCGTTTTCCCACATTTTGCTGGTTTTAGCTGACTGAATTCTTATTTATTATGGTAGACTGTGGTGGCCAGTCGGTTACGCAGTGGTATTAATATAATGCATTGTTAATATACACATATAACATGCATGTCTTGCTTACTTCACGTTCTTCATTCCACAATAATAAACATGTTGTGATCTTCTAGCGGTGTCGTCATAAAATATCGTTTGTTATGCGAAATCATCTAAAACATGGGAATCTACGCGAAATCAAATAATTCTCGTTATTACTGTTGTTTCATCAAGAATTTTGCTGTTTCAAATGAATTTGTTCAGATTTTTGCTTTGAAGGAATTACACTTCTTCAGATTCAAATTCTCTACATACTCAAGTCGGTAGTGACTCAAATGAAATGTTTCCGCCAGTCACCACCTCAGTCAAAAGATGGGATACAATAATGCATTTGGGGAGAATCTCACTAGCATGAAGTGACATTAGTAGATTAGAGACGATCTTATCATAAAAATAATGCTTTGTTGAACAACAAAATCGTCATTTTATAATAACAAAAGTAAACCAAGCTGAAGAATATGGCCATAAAAATATACTGAGCTATGAAACATCCTACTGACTTGTTTAAAGAATTAGAAAACGTAAAAAAACTATACAAGGGATGTAAATATACACATGCGTTGAACGACAAAATGGAGAGAAGTATGAGGGAGTAGCGACTATTATTTCTCTTATATTTATCCGGGGCATTTTTTAATGGAAAGGAAATAAGTAGACTTTGCGTAAATGCAGACAATAGTAACAGCAATACATATTGTAGCAAGATGGATTGGTTTTTGCATAATATTCTTAAGTTTACTGTTTTTTTCTTTACTCTTTTGTTGTCACCACATTTTCACGTCATCATCATAATGTGTATACTTACAACCAGCATTCTCTTCTTATGTAGTTTGGCTTTCTCCCATGACTTGGTAGTGATATATCGTCCGTTTTAGACTAAAAAGTTAACATATAGTAATAAAATAATAATGATGACATTTATAATACGTGCATATGTGTTTAGTACACCTACACCTTACACAATGTGTTTTTCATGAATGAATTGCTCGCAGACACAAACACACACATGATCATACGAGGATGAGAATAATGGAGATATGGTGATGTTGATGATCAGCACACCATACCAAAAAAATGTAAAAAGAAAAGAAATAAGAAAAATAAGTGAGCATTCAATGACAATAATAATAATAACTATAATGTGATGTTATTCTGGTATGCTGTGTACAAAAGTGTGAATAATGTACACTCTGCTTTCCTTGCCAAATTCTACGCTGCTGCATACATTTTTTTTTCAACGGGGCCTCTTCGCTTTTGTCAAACCGTTAAAAATATTAGCGTGTATCTTATCTTCGTAGTTGGTATTAGGTATTATTGTAAAGCTGAAGTTGTACGTGGAAATTGAGAAAAACCAGTTGTGATGATGATGATGATCTAGATCATGTGTTTTTTTGCCTGTTTTGTAGAATACACATCGAAACGTCTTCAAATAAATTGCTGGCTTATTATTTTATGCGAAATGTTATTTTTCCAAATATTAGCTCATAAAAGATCTGATGGTAATGTTGGGAAATTGAGATGAGAACAAACAATAAAAGTAATAATAATACAAAATAGTTGAGACTACGTACTTGAAAAAGGCGAGCATGTTTGTTTGTGTTTACGACGTGACTTATTTGCACTAACTATCCACATCTTCAACGTTATCAATATCATTATGATGATGATGGCCGTCTTATAATAATCATACGTGTATTTGATATAAACCTAGTGTTCGTTTTGTTAGGTTTAGCATTATATTGTGTTATTATTATCTGTACTTTTGCCTTGGTGGGAGATCATAATGATGGGGAGAAATATTTAAACATTTTGTGGTTACGTGTATTAAGTATACTGGTTTGACTTTGTGGTGTACTACCGTTATTGCCATGCCGCATGCCATTCAGGACACTTACTTTGTTTTTACATTTGGTATTTACAATGATAATGATGAAATTATGACTGTGTGTATGTGTGAATGTATAAGTTAGTAATGGTGATTATGATTGCTAGAAAGTGAGGGATTTCTAAAGAGAAGAGTACCGAGTTGAGTTGTGCCGTTTTTGTGTGCTGAATTCCTTTTCCCCACCACCACCCTATTTTATTTGAGAACAGATTTGAGAGAGTTTAGAACAAGTACAAGATCATATCCATATTAAAAGCGAGCATTTCATATAGAATAATAGTAATAATGATAATCTAGACATTTTCAATTTTATTTCCTACTTACAATAATAATGTACTTGCTCTGGTTAAGTAAGTTTAGTTCATCCCTTTTCACAAACCACAAACACCATCAATGCTGCTGCCGCCGTTTTACGTTGATGCTATCATCATGTAGTCCATTTGCGTGTGTATAATATGCAATCGTGCCACCACGACTAACTTTTGTACAAAATATCTTCACGCATTGCTTTTTCAGCTTGTGTGATTTTAATGGCAAGAAAATTTTCTATCTTTAAATGGGATATCTATGGGGACGATTTAAACTCGCATTACTATTATCACTTTTATTCTGCCGTGTGGTGGTGGTGAATGATCATTCTGTGGATGCATATAGCTCAAAAGAGCGGAAGATGATCTCCAGAGTGAGGTAAAATGCACAAACACACATACTCAGTCATCTTATTTTTTACGTGAAATGAAGCCTGGAATAATTTATGAGCACCGAGAATGTAGTAATGATAAAATGGTTTAAATGGAAAAACTATGGAAACATTAGTGAGTTGAAATTCAAGTACATGTATATTTAAAAACCAACGAAAATTCCACTATCTAAGAAATTAAATGATTGCCCGCAACGATTTTTATTTTTTTACATCGATTTAAAGAGAAAACTACAATACCAAAAATGCAACAATCGTATAAGTTAACAATCATCCAACCAACCCAACCACCAGCAGTAGGAGCCGAAAAAAATCTAATTTTTTTGGGCCAGAAAGAAAGCAATGAAAGTTTGTTCTGAACACAATATTATAACAGTACACTTTCACCATGAGGAGCAGCACACATGCATAATAATAATAATCACAATAGCGTGTTTTTGTCTGCTGGTATTTATGGGTACGAATCATGCATGCATGGTTGGTTCATGTGTGATGGTTGATGGTATACATAGCTGGTAATGTCGTCACGAATTTCATCTTCTCTCGCTCCCCTTTCAGTAACTCTGTTGTATTTTTTTCCACATAAGTATTATACACGCATTTAATATTTACACAAGATGATTTCCAATATATTTTAGCACGTACGTGCATATACGAATGTAGTAATGCAATCATCTTCATCATTCTACTTGCTTTTACTCCGGCCCTAACCCTATTCATTGTTGTTATTATTATATCACACGCTATTATCATCACTTTGCATATTATTGCGTTATGATCTGTTTTTCTTGTGTGTGTGTGCACTGTGTACAATAATAATATAAATATTACTATTATCATCAACACCATCGCAGCGGTAGCAACAGCATCCTGTTTTTTTCCGCGGTTACAAATCTCACATTCCCATTGCTTCTGGAGTTGTCGGCTTTTCTACTTTCTCTACTTTTTGATGCAGCTTATATTTTATCCATAATCAGCTACACGTTCACATCATAGCATCTAGCATCAACATTTATGCACACCAGCAATAAATACCCACGCGGACAAAAACAGAGAAAGGACTAGAGAGATCTTACATTATTTCTTCATCGCATGCAAATTGGAAAATAAACAAATATGTATTTTTTATTCAGTCAGTGTGAACGTTAACGCAAAAAAGCAAAAAAAAAGAATGACAAAATTTTTCAGTCGTTTTATTTTTCAAAATTTCTTTGAAGTAGTTGCATGCGAGGGAGTATATACATAACATAGCACAATATGCTTATTAGATGATTTCTCCTCGACACATTATCATTGCCGCACGTTACTTCATTTTCACAATAAAATGCAAAAGAGGTACCGGCAACAAACCACCATCATCATCTCTGCCCTCACCAACAACCAGTGGAATATTAGCAGCAGACAGCAGATGCTCATTGCCATGGTGTTTTTTTTCTTCTGGTGTTTTATATTTTTTCTTTGAGCGAAACTACACTTTTGAATACAGATGAGACCGCTTGTTTGCATGCATGAGCGAAAGTGTGAGAGGAGAAGTGTGTGCCATTACGGCATCTTGTAAGAAAATGATAGTATTGGTCGATGCCAATTCGGTTTTCCTCTTGCCAAATTCAAGTGGCCATGTGGTTATTTCTTGCACTTACTTATTTGTATGCATACATATTTAGCTTTATAGCATGTTGTGCATAATACTTGTATAAGACGACCACGAAGACGATGAAACTGTTTTCGTATTCATTGTGGAAGAAAATAATAAAAGCAGGCGGCTAGAATACAGAGAAATTGAGAAGGGAGTTTGAGTAAAAGTGTTTGAAAGAGAAATGGGTATTTTTGCTCTGAAAATGCAAAACAAGAGTAATAGAAAGTAGATATTAAAATGTGTTGCTTATTTTTGAGAAACGAAATGATTATATATGATAACTGTGCAATCGCAAGTCTGAAGCGCTCATTTAATCAGATGACAATTTTTTGCCATATGGGCTAGTAATCATTATTCACTCCTTATTGCATATTATATGTTATAATAGTATTAGTATATACATGCATGCAATTTTGCAAAGAGAACATGGATGTGGTGAGTAGGAGGCTAGGCGCGGCTCATTTATTTTTATTATGTTTTGTTTCACAACAAATTTTAATAACGCGAAGCACAATAGAACTATTTCAGTGAACAAAAAGCCTAAATTTTTCAAGAAGCTGTAAGAAAGAAAAAGCCAGCAAGCTAATTTAACCGTCAGAATTGATTTGCTTTGCAAGGGTGAGTAAGTATAGCTTTCTCACTGAGTTAAATCGTCTGACCAAAGATGTGGAAGGTATCCATTCTAAAGAACAAATAGAATACGAAAGAATTTTTGAAAGTAGAAGGAATCAAAAAATGCACTAAAAGTAAGCTTTACCATGCCCAAAAGTACGAGTAAAATAATGCAATATTTTTTAGACCAAAGAATTTATAACAAAAATGTACTTATGCACACCAAGTAATTCTTTAGGAAACGCATTTTTTTTTCTAAAGAAAACGGAAAAGAAATCTTGACGTTTTGTTGGATTTCTTTTTTCTTCATGTTTCGCTTCGCCATATCATCTCTCATGATAAGCTTTTTTCTCCCTTTTGCACGCTATCTGTCAACCTGAATATCATCACAAAGGAATGGTGTATAGAATGGGTAGAGTGTGGACAAACGCTTATAAAATCCAGGCATGCAATTTAATGGTTGTACACTTAAATAAGTACACTTTTAACCATTTTGCTTTCCTCATTCACAAGCTGTAGTAATGGTAGCCGTAAAGAAAGAAAAAAAAGTGAGTGATATACTTGCTTTCTCTTTCTGTTACATTTTTTTGGCAACTTACATTACTACCTTCTTGTGTGCTACATTTTATTTTGGAACTCTGGATGGATGGATAGATTTCAAGTTGGGAAAAATGTGTTGTTGTGTATTAAGTGAAAGCATTGTCGATTAACAAATTAGTTTTATGTGAGGTACTTTGAAAGTTAGAGACAGCAAGAGATACCAAGGCAGGTATAAAGAGTGCATGGTGAGCTCTCTATTTCTATCTTTTTCTGTCGGCTTTACTCCCAATGGATATACAGTAATGAAACTCGTGTAACTGCTGAATCAACCCCAAACTATTTATTGTGGTGGTGGGTATTGGTCATTCGTTCATGTAGTGTTTGGTGTGTCGGTGTTAATTAGAAAGCCACCTCTAAAACTGCCTTAAATACTTTTAATGACTATGGTTTATTACGCGCTGATTAACCATCACTCTTGCTTGAAAATTCTCAACTGCTTTTATACCACACAACACAATTGTAATCAAAAGTGGTCAATTCAAGTGGAAGGGCTGGTCATTTTCTCTCAAATGGGTTCTTTACTTCAAGTAGGCCAACAAAGTCAGGTAGTCATGGTGAGAACATGGTAATATCTTATGGTTCATTTCTAATTTATCGTTTCCCCAAAAATCTATGTGTTTTACTTGATGAGACCTCACTCACTTGGTAATAATGGTATTGAAAGTGGAAATGAATATATCTAAATACAAAATGTTCAATGGACGGAAACCAGTAGTCGTATTCATTGTAAAACGTGCTTCCTGCTTTCGGAAAAATGTGTAAAGAGATCGAGCCGGATACGCAAAGAAACATTGAGTATATATTGTATGGCTGAATATCACCACTTGACCAATGAGCTCCCCAATACTAATAAAAATATAATACCGCCACACGAAAAACCACATTATGTAAAGAGAAGATGACCATATCGTATAGAATGTGAGGAATAGGGGGTAATACTATTTACTTCAAGAGGACAACATGATGTCTCCATTTGTAACAGGGCAAAAACGAGTCAACCATCCGAACCCCGTTTCAGCACATTGTATAATTTTCCTCTTTTGTCACAAAATCTTTTTTTTTGGTTGCCTCTAGAACTGGATGGAATTTAACCTTTTTCCCATTTTTATCTGCGTTCTTCAAGCTCCAAAATTTCATCTAATCAAGTACACATCTGTAGCATACGTTTAGATACAGGGAACGAGAGATGAAGAGGTTTAGTCAGTGAAAAACATAAAATAGTGGGGAATACGTGCCCTCGAGAGTGCTAATGTAGCTGAGTAACGAATTCCTCGCCGTTCGTAAATCACCAGCAAACCGCACCACCTTAATCAGTCCCAATTGCTATGGAATTGGAAACCATTGACACGCCTATCCATGACCATCAAATGGACAATTTCCATTTCTTTGAAAATCACACACACAGACAAACATACTTCCTCTTCTACTAGTCATTCGAGAATCTTAATGTATTTATTCTCTCACAGTGAGTATATTCGTTCATCGGTTATACATAATTGTACCATACCACTTTTCTCTCAATGACAATAGTTATGTATGCACGTAGCATTTTATGACATTACGAACTAAACTACATTTCTATTTAACTTTGTGGTTTTTCTTAAACGCAATCTTTATTTTATTTCGCACAGCCATTCAACAATCCAATATTATTCACACAGTCATGTATACTATTCAGTACATTGTCTCTCTCCACCCCTGTTCCATTTCGTTTCTACTCGAATTCCTATAGCTAAAGTACTGCAAATAATTAAGATAGAGTTTATAGTTTCAAATAAACAACACACTCGACAGTGCATCTACTTGTTAGTTTTAAAATACATGTGGCCTTGTTTTACGCTTTTTGAAGTAGGGTAATCCGACCCTCTTTTTTCATTCAATATAGCGTATGTAACGAAAACAGCACAAACGCCATCACCGTATAATTTTCTTTCTTCCCCTTTCACATTCAAGATACATACATGTAATAACTCTATACTTTCACCATCATTCCCGGCATTTTTCCTCTTTTTAGTTTCCTTCCTTCCTTCCTCTTTTGTGTCGAATACAACCTTTTTGCGATTCTTGTCGACTTGCATTCAGTCGCTTTTGCATTGACGGAAATAAAATAAAAAATCTCAACATATACATATATATATATATATGTAGATATATACATTGCGTTAATATAATATACATTGAGAAGTTAGATAAGTCAAAAGCATGGGCAAATAGAGATGTTATTGTTGCGGAACATATACATGCAACGTGTGTAAGAAACTGATAGACAAAGAGAAAAGTGGACAGGAGAAAACAACAGTATCATCGTTAAAATCATCAATGGCACTATGTATTTGCAACTAAACAGCAACGAGTGATCTCTAGACAGATAGATGTACGTATTATGTATGTTTGGGCATGTAGCATTATGAAAGCTAAACTGTTTTTTTCTGTCTCCCTCTCTCTGGAGTAACTCGAGAGAGTTATAGTTGGGAAGAGAAGAAAAAACTGGGTATAATGGAGGGACAACGAGAAGGCCATAAGACAAACTGTTGTAGAACAAAGTGAACAAGAGAATCAACGAAGTGTGGAAGCGTAAGAAGGAACTATCGTATTTTCGTGTTTTTTTTTCTTCTTCTTCTTCGGGAATGTTTGTATTTGTGTGTGAATTGAATACAAGTGAATTTTTACTTGAGAAGAATGAGGGTTGCTCTTTCTGCTGCTGGTTTGGTTTGTTGTCGGTTTGGGTGTCTTTTGTCGCCGTCGTCTTCCTCGTTGTCGTCGTTCGTTGCAGGACGTTGTTGTGTGGACGACGATATGTTGAGTTGACGAAGTCGAGAGTATAAAAAAAATCTTGGTATTTTTGGTGTAGGGCAAACATTAAAACATACACAGAGAGAAAGTCTCTCCTTTAGTTTTCTGACTTTGTGTGTGTGTATTTTGAGAAGGAAAAAAAATAGGAGCTAGGGAGTTTGTTCTACACTGATTTTCCCTGAAAATTGAGATAAACGGCTGATTTTGAAGAGGAGACCCCAAGGAAGATTTATCTTTTCGACTGAAAACTTACACTTTTAACAACTACCAAAAAAACTATTATACAACTTGCTATAGTCCACAGTCAGTCTTGTCATATCTATGTATGTATGCTTAGTAGTCTGCATGTGTGTCATCATCATGTATGCTGTTCTTGTAACAGTACTTTTCGCTAGTAACAGTACCACTACTCCTAGTATTGTTTGTTTGTCATCATCAAAACAGGGCAACCAGAAATACATATATATTTTTTTTTGTACAGAGACGCAAAACAACTAAAAGCATTCAAAGTAACACTACTTATTCACTCAACCAAGTTTACTACTATTTTTTACATCTTATTTATCTGTCCTTATTTCATTCTTCTCGTTCTTCTTGTTCGTAAGTAGTACTCACAAAAATGTCTTGATGAAGATGTCGTCTATATTTGGGTAATATATATATATAAGTACATGAAAATATACACTGCATTGTCATTTTTAGAGCAAAACACCACAGAACCAACAATTGTAACTGAAGAATGAGCAAGCCGCGAATTAAGAGATTTGAACTTTAAAATGTGATATTTGGAATCTACTGTCTAAATTGCCTCAACTCAACCGAATTTCATTTTGAAAGGCGAAGATCTAACGTTTGGCGCAGTTTTTGAGAACAAGTAGTATTTAAACTTTTACAAAAATGACGTCTTATTCTAATTTTTTTACTTTATAACTTCGTCTTACAACTGTAAATAAGACCAACGTTTATCCCAAATTCTACGTCAACAAATTATTTTAATTTTTTGAAATCTACGCACTGAATATGGAAGAAATGAGAGAAAAACATGTGCTAGAAGAAATGCATTATTGCAAGAAAAAACTCGTCCAAAATTATAGAATACTGAATCTGTTTAAATCAAATCAAAAGCTTTCATGTTTTATGGCTTATTTTGATTTCATGATGTACTTGTAGCTAAGTTCTATTTTATTTTTATTTTAGGAAACTGTTTCCATATAAATAACTCGATATTTACCGAAGAAAACGGTATAAATTTGTCATAATATTTTCCTGCAAGGTTGCAAGTGAGCTTATAGGCGTGGGTAAGCGTTTGTGAAGTTATATATGAACTGCAGTGTTGACTTGAGAATAAAAAGGAAAATAAGAGGCTTTAGAAAGTCGTGAATGGGAAAGTGATGGGCAAAGTTATCAAATTTCAATAGGAAATCAACTCCTTTCCGCCGATTCATAAGTCATTTTATTTCTCTTCCTGGAAAAAAAGAATGAGAATGAGAGGGCTTTGTGAACTTTGTGCATGAACTTTATTCACAGAAGTTTTCCTTTTGCTTTTGTCAGAGAATTTTACTTGTTTGCTCTACGACTACTCTACTGGAAAGAAGGCAAAGTGAGAAGTAGGAAATAGTGAACAGGCAGAAATAAAAATGGCAGATTGTGGAGCTTTCCTTTTTGTAGCTTTACGATATCGTGAAACTCTAAAGTCAAGTTCTTCGTTTGAGAAAACAAAAGATATCGAAAAAGCTTAGCTATATTAATAAACAGTTGTATTGTTCACACAAAAAATCCTCATTATTTATCCTCATTATTTGTATATTAATCCCTGTTATCCTATCTGTCATGCTTTTGCTAAAAAAATGATGTCGTTGAAGTAATTATGTGAGTTTAAAATAATGTCTTGCATTGATTTAAACAGGCGGAGAAAGTGGAAGTAAAGCAGAAATGGGCGTCTCGCCTTCTGGGAAAACTGAGAAAGGATATCACCCAGGAGTGCCGAGAGGACTTTGTCTTGTCCATAACTGGCAAGAAACCGGCAATGTGTGTGCTCTCTAATCCGGATCAAAAGGGGAAAATGAGAAGAATCGACTGTTTACGACAAGCAGACAAGGTATGTATACATATTTATGTAGCGAACGTTGTTTAATGGTTAAAATAAAATCGAAATAAAAAAACTTGCAAATGGAAATAAAACTACTATAATGCTTCAATAAATAACATGAATGCTATCTATGTCACATGAAGAATAATGTAAATAGACGCAAAATTAGATTTGTTTGGCAATCCATTTATATTAATCATTTTTCTGCTACAATCATGTGTGCTCTTTTTATTCTTTTTTGTATGTTTCCTTTCAGTTCAAGTATCTTTTAAAATTATCATCATGCTCAGCATATGTACGTTTGCCAGAACATTCTTGCATCTTGCTGGAATAAATTTTAGTTTACATTTGTCGATGTTATCTGAATTGATACTTTACATACTCGATAAAGTAATGTAATAGTTTACTTTTAACATTATTCTTGTCGTTTTTATTGTTTAAACATTTATTGCAATTATGTATGATATGTGTGATTGTGAACCAAGATACATGTGATTCGTTATTCCTCTTCTTTTTCAGTTTACGATTAAAAATTAAATTTGTTGTGGTTACTGCTCTTTAAGTTTCCTATTAGTTTTTAAGATTTTTAAGAAAAACAAAAACGTAAAGAACAAAATAATCATTTTACAATTCTGACGACCGATGCATCAAGGTTATGTTATAGATATACAGTGCATGCTGTAAATGTTTAATAAGTGACGTAAATATTCTTTGCAAACTGTTTTCAGGTGTGGCGACTGGACCTTGTGATGGTTATTCTGTTCAAAGCAATACCTTTAGAAAGTACGGATGGAGAGAGACTTGAGAAATCTCACGAGTGTCTCCATCCCGGCCTTTGTGTTAACCCGTACCACATAAACGTATCCGTCCGTGAGCTGGATCTTTATTTGGCCAACTTCATCAATAGCCATGGTAACTCCAAATTTATTGTTTTCTCCTTGTACTAGACATATGACTTTTTATAAATATTTCGCAAAAAAATCTTCTAAATGCATGCATGTTGAGGTTTTAGGTTGGGAGTTTATAATGATACATTTTCTAAGTTGAGGTAGTAAAAAATATCTGACACACAAATTTACCGTAATGGACAAGATAAATAAAATTGGTTTGGGCATGTTAGACTGGCATTTGGCATTTTCGTGACTTTTGCAATGGTTAATAGAAATGGATAGGAATAAATCTCTTTGTTCCCTCTTTCCAGATTATTTCTTTCCACATGATAGTCCTAAAATTCAGTTCTTTGCGTGCTGAGCTCAAGTGGGTATTTATTTTAGTGAACAGGAAGCTCGAGAATCTGCCCCTGTATTACTAAATACTATCCCATCATCACCACAGCAACAAAAGAGAATGCATAACTTTATACTTTGTAACTAGAAAGGCATGTATATGTAATAATTCTATTCACTCACTCTATGGCTGCTTAACATTTTCATATTGTTTCACATCCCACCCTCCTTACAATATTTTCATTGTTTACCTTCTACCGGACGGCCATATATTCGTTTTGTTTCGTGGTAGTCCACACTATCACCACACATGCACCATTCGACAGAATGCAAACATCACAATAAAACCAACAACAGCTTTCTTCCACTGCTGTTGTTTCTCTTTCTTTTGATTCAAACAGACTTTCAGCAGAAAACATTTTTCAGCTTTTTCAGCATTTTTTTTCCTTCAGATGATTTTTTTGCGTTTCTTTCTTTCTTTCAGCTTCTTGTCGACGAATGTCTTGTTTAGTTGTCTCTGATAAAAATACTGCCTCACTACATGTCTCTTTTTGGATGAGTTGAATACCTCAACGTCTTGTTTCTTTTATGATATCTCATTGAAACCGGAACAGGAGATTTTTGTGTGGTGTGTTATGTAACTGAAAACATAACAATAGCTAAAAGTGAAATGAATTTTTGGTTGTGAAAAAAAATATTAAGGGGAATAAAGTACGCCGTGTTTGCTTGCTTATTTAACCTTTCACTCACTTTCACCACGTTTCATTCACGGACACATGCTGAGCCACTAATGATTACCGTAAATAGATGTGCCCGAGGAAGGAAAGCTGGCTGAGCATGCTGAGCGTATAAGATAATGCATAAATATGTACACCCATGTATAAATATCATTTGTCTACGTACTTTATTATATTTTTCATATAAAAACGTCTAGAAATTAGTTGAAACAGTAGACTCTAAACAAATGTTTTTTTTTCTTTGCAAACGTGCAACTCAGAATAAAAGTGTGACTCTTAAAAAATGAACTACTCGGCTCTACTTTGGTTCTCCACATCATCTCTTTCATGATCACATGATAGGGTATTCTTTTCAAGTGGCTTCACTCCTTTTTTATTGTTTTCTAAAAAGTTGTGCCACTTTTCTCCTTTTTGCATCAAGCTTTATATCCGTTCCCCGTCCTTGTCTTTTTCTACAATGTCCGTGTATTTATTTAAAATTGTGGCTGGTATCTATGGTATGGTGAGTGAC
Organism: Entomobrya nicoleti; assembly: GCA_034695465.1. Lineage (NCBI taxonomy): Eukaryota > Metazoa > Arthropoda > Collembola > Entomobryomorpha > Entomobryidae > Entomobrya > Entomobrya nicoleti. The sequence continues at coordinate 50,385 of JAQFZG010000004.1, forward strand.
TATAAAAAGGAGGCTTTGTATAGATTAATGAGTTTCATCTGTATTTCAGCTATTGTTGCCCATTTCCTTGAGTGAGTCCTCACAATAGTTTCTTAAGGGTATAATTTATAGGGCAAAAAGAAGTAGCAGCAAAGGACTCGTTATCATTAAATGCATGTATCTCAAATGGCAAGATAACTTGGTAAGAGTGGTGGATTATAGTGAAATGAAAGGAAAGCGTTAGAAGTTGATGCGTGACTGAAAAACTATTATTATTATATGAGTTTTAGATAAAAAGCTGTTAACTGTCGGAAACTGACATAAATATTTCATTTGCCATTGACAGGGATATGGGCTCAACATTAAATTGTCACTTTTTAAAATTAATGTTGTACCTTCTTCTTCTCTATTTTCTCCGAAAAAAGAATAAGACGTGAGAGAAATGAAAGGCGAGAGAGAGGAGAGATGAAGAAGAGAACAGCAGCAAAGCAAGCTCTTTTTGTTGTGATTTATTCTTTTAACATCTTTTCTCTCTTGTTGAAACTTTCCAGAAATTATCAGCGGGATGTGCGACAATAATAATGAAAAGGATGAGGAACGCGGATTTAAGGGTAAGTTTTCAAACAAATTTTATACTTATTTTTTGGATGTGAATTGAGTGAGTGTGTGTCGCCGTGTCTGTGTTGATAATTTTAGGTTTTTCATATAATAAATAATTTGTAAAATTTTCATCTTTACTCCAACTTATCCATTTATTGTAAAGCACGAGGGTGTGTGTGTATTATCTTAAGTGTAATTGTCGGATTGCCAATAAGGAAATTTGGTCTGAGAGAAAAAGGAAAATTTGTCTCAATTGGCTTGAGAAAGAAAGAGTAAAAAGTTATCTGGGTTGAAAAGCAGAGGGAAAATATCAGATGGAATGGGGTAGTGGGTGGTAACTTCCTTGCCAGTTGACTTGTTCCAAAACAATACAACGTATCAATCAAATTACATGGCCATCTCAGTAATTCATTTATTTTTCCCCTGATATTTTCTTATTTTCTTTCAAGAGCTCTCTACAAAAGCACGAAACATTGGAATGGGATAAATGAAAATTATTAATAATTATCATGAAAGAAATCAATGACAATCGGCAAAATCTCATTGTATGCTATCAACTTTGAGACAACTTGTATTTAATCCATTTAAGAATATCCCTGAAAATTAATACAACTTATAACGCCTAGAATTTTAGCAAAATCCTTTACGTTTTTTATACAAAATATCGAAGTCAAAAGCATTTTCGACTACTAATTACCAACCTTGATTTATACTTACATTCTTAGTGTTTTTACTTAATGAAAAAATTCGTCACGTAAGTAAACTTTTCCTTATCTGACGATAGTAACTTTGTTTGATTAATATGTCACAAAGCAGGATTAAATTATTTACTTGAAATCAATGAAATTGTTGAACAAGAAATCAAATAAATACATTCAGTTGTAATTTGCTGTAGAGTGGTTGTAGGTATTTAACACTTGGTTTAGCATATCTTTTTTACTGAGAAATAAAAAAAGTGTTATGTCAAATTCAAACGGAATCCTTCCAGACAATAAAATACACAACGAATGAAATGAAAACCGTGCAGTATTTTTTTCTTGATACTCGTGTTCACCAAACTGCTGACTTGGCTTATATACAATGCTTTTATCTTTGTGATAAGTTTTGTGTAAGCTGGTCATTCGCTTGTCATCTTCAATAACTCCTTTTTGTGTTCCCTCTGATATCTTCATGATGGCCTTTTCTCTCTCATCGAAACACCTTTCTGAAAATAACATAAGTGTCAGTTTTGTTTTCCACAAACTGTGTTTTGATGTGAAGATAAGTAAGAAGTTGGTATGGGTGTGATGCAAGTGGAATTTTGAGAATTCTTTTCACTTTCTTGGCCAAAGTTTCCCAGGTGCCACTATCATTATGCGCATCTCACACGAAAGAGCACAGGGTGAGGAGATTTTCCATGTCTCTTCCTCCAGTGTTGATTTGAAAAAGGTTGTGTTGTCGTAAGCAGATCTTTTCTCGCCGCTTCCACAAATATCAGCAAGTCCACAAATGCCTCATTAATAGACCTCAGTCTCACCATTCCATCTTATCTTTTTCTGGTTATTGCTTTTTGGTACTGCTACCTCTTCTCTCTACTAACTGCTGTAAAAGATGGTAATCCAAAAGGTGGCGTAGTAAATAGCGGGTGAAAAATCACTGATTCATTTTCCCTTTAATGGCCATTCTGGGTAAGATTGAAATCCGGATAGATAAATGACGAGAATGAAGACATGTCGCTAAAAACGGACAACTCTAGGGATTCTCCCATGAGCAGGTTTACAATGCATCACCGTTCTTTCTCATTTCTCTCCTTTTTAGATTGCTTTTTTATATATTTGAAACAAATTATATCGACATATCCCCTTATAATTTTTATTGGAGATGAAAAATACTGCGAGAGTATGAGATTGTTAAGAAGAAAATTAAGTAGGAAAAAATAGTAAAGTCAAAGGGGGAGGAATACCGTTTGCGTTCGGTGACCGTGAGATGTTGATGATGATGACGGTAGAGTTGAGGCAACTGCTGAAATAGCGATAATTAACCGAGTGGGCAATATATATGTTGAACGATTTAAAATAGTGGTATTTATACCTACACTCGTTTGACTTGATGGCCTCTTTCACGGCTATTTGTAGGGGTGAAGATAATAATAATGGGACTTGGTGAATTGGGTGGATGTGTCGATAGATAATACTTCTCCCCTTACAGTATCAGTCCATTCAATTGCCAGTGGCTACTACTCAACACACTTTTGTTACCGTTTGCAACATAACACATAGACAGAGAGACAGAAAGAGAGAGAGAAGCTTTTTTGTTAGTGGTTTGGTTATTGTGGTGGTGCTGAGAGCGACATAAGTTATGTTTGTTACTTATCTGCTTACTGAGTTTTATAGTAAGCTAACGTACTATAAGAGAAAGAGATCACATTATATTTTTAGGGAAAGTGCATTTTACATTATTCTCTACAATCCTGTATGATATTTTTTGCCGGACATGTGGAAATAATAGTGGCAACTCTCTACACTTTGTACTTATATGTATGAGATGAGAGAAGGAGAGAGAGAGAGATGCTTTTTGATTTTCATGCGATGTAAGTACATTGTAGCTAAAGTATGATCACAACGACGATGACGATGGTGGTGGTTGCTCATAGTGGTATCGGAGGTTTTTTGGTTGGTGGGGTACAAAATTATGTACATTGCTCTGCACATACACATACCAGTGCTTGCATTTATTGTTGGTTAAGTTATATTAAGGGAGTCGAGTGTGACCAGGACAAAAACCTACATCAATACCACCACCACGCCATCATCATCATCACCACTGCTACCACCATACAGAAATGATATTGTACGTTCTAGTTACGTAAGAATGGTTTCAAAAAAAGATGTGGAGAAAGGAGACTCAAAGCTCAGCAACCCGCACTGACATTATAGCTGATCTATAGCTCCGTAAATCTCTTCAACTTACCACCCACTACATTCTATCTCGTGTGGTTTCTCTTTTTGCTCCTCCAGCTCTTTTCCCTCTGTCTCTCTCTCTCTTTGCTCGTTTTTTCTTTATACGCTAGTCTCTCTCTCTAATTTTTCAGTATGGCAAACAACGTGTTATTATTGTCCCACATGTGGGACAGCAAAACCGAAACCAGCCAGCGGCGAAGGCAGTATAATAGAAGAAGAATCAGATACAACCAAAATCGACATAAAGCATCGAACATGTTACTTTCGCTAGACCAACACACCAAATCACCAAACTATGTATAATAATAATGGTAGCCTATGGTACCCATTCCGCTTTTGAATATGTTTCTTTTTGCTGAAATTCTGTTTTCTGATAGTGTACATTTTTTGTATCCATTGTTCTTATTCCAAGCTTTAATAGCGTCGCATCCACAAAAAAAAAAACTAGACAAAAAAATAAACAGGATTTTACATGTATGTATCTTTTTTGTTTGTCGTTTCATATGTACATAAAATCAGTGGCCAGCAGAAAGCTTTAAAAGCACTAAGAACTCTGCATTGGAACTTGTTATGTTACATTGTTATTATGATTATGTCTCCTTGGCTCCTTATTACTAGCTAGCTCATTCCTTCTTCTCCTTCACTTCACTCATTCATATAGCAATGGATTAATTCTTGGGATGGCATGAGAGCCACGTACTTTCCAAGGACATGTATGGCATGTTCTGCTATCATATTAACAGCATCCTCGTCATCCTCATTTCATCACACAGCAATACACAGCCCCATTCGTCACATTTTCCTAGAATGTTATTTTTAAAGCACACGTTTTCCATTGGAAAGTAGAAGAGTACATTATGCTTGAGCGCAAAAATATAATACAATTTAGTGTGGACAGTCATTGTGCCATGCTAAAGTTAAAAAAAACAGAGTGAAGTGTATATGTCTACTGTGCAATGTGGAATATGATGATGTGATTTTTATGTGTGTGGTGATGGTGACGACGGTGAGATTTTCAGAAAAAGGGGAAAATGTAGGAATCAAAATGTGTAAAAGTCGAAAAGGATGAAAGAAAAAAGTCATGGGCCCAGTTTTTATCGCCTTTTCACTGTCTCTACACAGTACATTTCATACACAACCAGTTCAGTTATTGCTGTCACTGTCGCCTTTCTCTTTTCTCTCTCTCTCTCACTCACTCATGCTGTTTTTGTACTTGTTGTTTTCTCCGGGTTTGGTTAGACATAAAAATGCATATCATGTATTTTTGTTTGTCTACACACGTTTCTCTCAATTATTATTATCACTATCACCACTACATATGTATTTGTATAAATGAATATGTTGTATTTGCTCACTGCTCTATGTACATACATACATTCGTGGTGAGTATTCTATTTTTTTGTCCATTTCCTCCTGACTGAAGCTTCATCTTTTTTCTGGTGAGACGGACAAGATATGGGAAGCTTTCATTCCAGAGAAAAGCAGAAATGAAAAAAAATACACGACATGCTGTTGTATGTATTTACGCACTTGTGTGTGAACTTCATAACAAAATCCATTGCTGCTTCTACTGCTGCTACTGTCCATTGAATACATATTATGTACATTTATGGAGGACACAAAAGAAGCATTCATAGATCAAGGCTGTCTGTCCATCTTCTTAAGTTTCTTGCCTTGATTCCCCTTTCTTCCTTTCACTTGTGTTATTTTTTTGGTTTTGCCGTTTGTTGTATATATCCACTTGACTGTGAAATACACTTGTCTCTTTTAAACAGAGTACAAGCACAAGCTTGGTTGTTGTTTTTTGTTATGTTTTGTTTTTGTGGTACTTTCTACTGTGCTAGATAAATTCAACAACAAAAGTTGATCTGTACAAAATACCCCGAAAAGGACATCCTGAGTAAAACAAGTGTTAAATAAATATACATGCTTTACTCACAAATAAATACGTCATATTCGTATTCCTTTCGCAAGTTATTGTAAAAAATATATGTGTATACATGTGCTGGTGTGTACGATTGCACAAAAATAGGAGAGCAGGGAATTCTTAGAAGGCTTAAGCCGTTTCCCGTTTTATTTATGGTCCTTATCTTGCTCTTTTCATCCCTTTTTTGTCAAAACAAATTTTAGTTCCTCTCTTTCCCCCCATTTTCTAAACACATAAGTTAGAGGGAGAAGAAAGCTTCGTGTAAAAATAAAACAATTTTGTGATTTCGAGGCCGTGATCAAAATCTGAATGTTATAACATTATTTCTATATTCATTTGTGTCGTACAAGTTTTCTGATCTAGCTTAGGCTGACCTAAATATTTCATTTTTTACTACCTTTTTGCAAAGGCAGTTAAAAGTTTTACTTCGATGATAATAATTAAAGTTCAAGTTTCTGTGAAATCAATGAAATACAATGTTTTATCGAAACCATTAGGAACTTCTTTAATAATGATAAAAATGATAGAACACAGCAATGGTAATATTAGCCATTGATAAAGAATATTAACACATGGATAAAGTAATGCTTAGTGTATAGAAGGATGTACAAATGCGTGAGATTTAAATAAAGATGCAATTATGTCCAGTCTACTGCAAACAGTGAGAATAGTCAGCAAAACATGTACAATATTTTATATTTTCCTAGAAGCAATTCCGGCTTTTCTTGTGATAAAGTTTCCCTATCCAGTTCATTGCAGTTTACAACTCAACAAGCCTATGCGAAAGTCTTTTCACTTGATAAACAAGCTGTTTCTGGGTAATTGCTATTATCTAATTGCCAATGTAAGTACAAAAATGAAAGTAATGTTTTTGTGACAGTTACTCTGTATCTCCCTTAAGCTCTCCGAGTCTTAAAGATTTAACGAAAGTATTATGAAAGAACTACATACAATATATTGTGTGTGACATAAATTAGTATCTATAAAACCTCTTCGTTTAGGTAACAAAAAGTTAGGTTTAAGTAACCAACACACAAAACATGCATCGTGTGTTCTACATTCGTGGCTTAACTTTGTAGCAAAAACAAAAACGAAAGAGGGAACAAGAGCGATATTCCCGTATATTTTCTTCTTTTAAGGAATAGCATACAGTATTACATGCGATCCATTTACATTTTCCCCAAACACGCTCTCATTTCATTTGCAAGAAGCATTTCAACTCAATTCATGATCGGCTGGGATTTTATTGTTAACGGCGTAAAAGGCAATCTTAGAGAGAGCAAGGGTAGCAGGAAAAGTCATTCACTTTAAAAAATAAAGATGTTCATCAGTTTTTTGGTGGCTTTGTTAAAATAAGATGTAATTTTGAATCTTAGCCGGATTTCTAAGCCAGTTTGTATGAAAAAGGTATGTGCTTGATATATGGATGAATATAGGCAGCATTTACACTCACAGTTCCTCTTCTACCCGGGAACAATTCTACAACTGAAACTGAGTCCTTCTACCCTGAGTGAAAGAAATCCGCAACTGGAAGAGGGAGTTTTTCTTTTTTTTCCTGGGAAAAAAGGAAAGAGACGTTAGAAAAAGAGATGCCTGTGTTCTCTTGTTCTTTGTAGAGGTTTGGTACTACAATTCAACGGAGACGGCAGTCGACCACACAGAAAAAAGAGAAGAATGCAAAGAAAGAAGAAATAGAATAGACAGAGAGTGTGTGTGTGTGTCTTTGAGAGACGACGAGAGAAAGAAAAGAAAGAAAGACGTCGAGTGGTTTGGTTTATGTAGTGAGTATCCTATGCAAATGAGTGTGTGTGGAATTTGCATGGAAAAGTGCTCCAATGTCGTCATGTGCAGCCAGAAACTAAGACCCGGAAATTTATGTCATCAGATCTTGAGAGATTACTCCACCCTTTCTGATCACTTCTCTTTTTTTGCCTATTCTATTCTTTATCTTTTAAGAAAAAAAAAGTTGATAGTATAGTCAAAAGTATAAAAGTTGGTTATCTATATCTTCCCACAAACGTGCATGCATACACAGTCAAAACCCACACATTGTCTGATATGCGTACAGGCAGACCAGACAAATTTGTACTTTAAAGATAAAATGATTTTCTAATCATGGGAGGAAATCATTGGATCATTCACTCACTCTTTTGTCTCGTTCCCTCTTCCTTGTTCAGTGTCTCTTTTAAAAACCATTTGTTTATATAAAGTATGCATGCTGCTGTATACGTACACACCATTTTTTTTATCGTGCCTTCCTTCTGTTCATAAAGTCTATTCATTAGCAACAAACCTTTACCCTACTCTCTATTCGACTCCATTTCTTTCCTCTCAATAAACTCGCTCCTCTCTCTGAAAAGATTTCCTCTTTATTTGCATTTAAAATCTTATCGAAAGCTTATGGAGCTGAATGTAGTGGCACAACAGAAAACAAAACATGACAATTTCTCTTTTTCTTTGTTTTTTGTGTCATGTTGAACGAATTTAGAGGTGGTTTTTACTTTCTTCCGATCAGACCACATTACTAGCTTCCTTCTTGATCTGATCACTTTAAAATAAAATAAATATAGTTTCAACTCTGCTGTTTCAAAGTATAATATTTCTAACTCTAAAGAAAGAATACTTTTATCTTACTTGTATACTTTTTGTTACCATCAATTACCATAGACTTCTCACAATCCATGGTGGGAGAATGAAGCAACCGTAACGAGTCTGGAAATGATATTCTTATCCTTTGCAAAAATAGAATTTCATTTTATTATTTTCAATAATAAAAACCAGGCTGCTGTTGCAGTATACGTCTAAATTGTATGTAGATTTAGGGGGATTTATGAGACAAGCTGTGTACGGAGAACGGATATACATATTATGGGTATTTTTCTTTGCTATATTATTATTGAAATATGTACACTCCTACATAGATCACACAATGAAAATTCTAGAACTAGAAAAAAATCAAATAAATAAAATCAAATACATAAACCAACTCTTACGACAATGACAAAGATTTGATCAATTCAAGTTTCAAGCTATACAATTGAAAATGCTTATTATTTTTTTCTTTTAAATAATTTCCGGTTGTTGTTCAAATCAGTTACGCAACGTCAAAATAATTTGATAAACTGCGAAATTGGGTTACACTCCACCACAATAAAAATAATTTTGTGGAATAAATATTTGTTTTCAAAAATGCATAAAGCAACGTTTTCAAAAATGTAGTCATTACATATTTATTGTTTATGACTTACACTGTCAACAGTTTTTGAGAAAAACAGGAAATAATGAAATGATTCTAGTAACATCATCACTGCCACCACTGCTTTCATTGCAAACAGCCCAGTTGAAAGTTGAAATCATGGTGCTGCGGATAAGGCAACCAACAACCCGAGTAAAGCTGTGTGACGACAGTGTAGGAATGTGTAAGCCATCGTAAATCCAGAATTTTATTGTATCTTTTTCTTCATATTATGCATAGAGTTGTTATTTCAGAATGAAAAAGAGAGAGACAGAGAGCTGCCCCCATGCTCCCATACAGCACGTCCGGTTCATCTCATAATAATCCATACCATTGCATAATTTCCACTGATATCATCACTCCTCTACTTTCATGTCGTCGCTACAACCACCACCATTGATATTTTGGTGGCTCTCTTTCTGACTGTCACTACTGCTGTTACTGTTACAACTGGTCTTTGTGATATATTTATATGCTACGTTTTATATATGCAGTGTCCTCTTCTGCTCTGCTTTTTATTATGGAAAGGGGACACAGCAATGAGATTCAACGCCGAAACTGGAAACCTTGTTTTACTCCTATATTTTCTATTTCATGTGTGCAAGCATACTAAAAAAATTGAGTAAATTTACGAATCTCTTATTTTGCTAGAGACACACAGAGAGAGAGCCGTATGTATTGTGTTATTATTATTGCTATTATCTATGTAGGATTTTCCGGATATTTTCATAAGTCCAATCTATTCACATTCCACATGTAGCAAAGTGTTCATGAACTCACCATATCTGTATATTTACTAGCCATGCTACTTCTATGTAAGAGTTTCAGTGACGGAGAACTAAGGACATATGCACTTATGTATATTTTTATGTTTTCTGGTTGTAACATTATTTATACAATAATATAATGTGATATGCATGCATCCCGAAAAAAAGATAGAATTGCGGGTGATGATTCAATGGCACCATGAATATCAAACGGATTCTTTTGGTGTTCAAACTTGTTCGCACATATTTTTCTCTGTTTGTATCTCCAAAGAAAATGCATGCTTTTATTAGGGTTGTTTGGTTAGCGATATAAAAAATAGCTTGGTACAAGTGGAGAAATATGCATAAGCAAAAAAAAACACATGAAGATCCCGTACCCAGAGACCCATGTGCTGTTATGATCCTAGATATTGCTGATGTTTCTCTTATTATTCGCCTTCTCTTTTTTTGTGGGGAGAGTATATTGTATGTTGTATGTGTGGACGTTGGGTATATATTTTCTCAATCTCCTTTGCGGTGACTACATTTCATATCTCTCTATTATTGCATTTTGCATTTGATTTTTCTTTAGAAGAAAAGAGGATGAATGACATCTGCTACCCTCTTCGTTGATCATTCATATATACTATTTATGTACATATCACACAGTCATAACAGAAATTACTTTTATAAAGAGGAAGAGCACACACACACAAGCAGAGGTTTGATGAAATGAAAAAGACCTACATTTGTAATATTCTTGGTCTCCATATTTTTTATTCATTTTCCAGCGCTTCATAAAGTTCTTTTGATATTCAGTGTCAATTTCACAATAACAATTTTTTTCCGTTCCTTAAAAAACGAGAAAAATATGTCTTATTTACTTTTACGGGTGACAACTACGAGATGACTGTGAAAGGACACTTGTTCAACTCTTCATTTCCTTTATTGAATGTCGTCGTAGTGTACCACAAAATCTCATAAGTTTATATGTTTGTCGTCTACAATTTTATATTTACGACTTTCATCATTTTTCTCTTCCTTCTCGTCATCATTGGCTTTTTCTGGTGGCACTTACTTTTCCTATTTCTACTGTACTTGTCTTTGTATTTCCACAAGATGTATTTTTATTACATAGTTTTGGTCAAGACTTTAGTCTCTTTTCTCTTTTTACTGTAGTGGTTTCATCAGACATACGATATTTGTAAGCTTATTCCTTTCCACGCAATAGGATTGCCATTATCCGGGATGCGTAGTACATGAAAAATATTTTAGCTTATTTTAAGCGTTACAAAATATCCCAGAACGGCTGCTAGTAATATTAGTTAACTTGTATAGTAAAATAGGCATTGTTAAACGTACGATAAAGTTATCATCGCCAATTACAAAGAAAATCTAAAGCCTACTATGAGGGGTTTGGTTTTCTGGGTAACCTACATGATTTCCGTCTATTCCTACAAAAATGCCTGCAAGCAAAGAGTATAGAGCTGTACAAAATTTCGATTACAGCAGAAAAATGTGCTTACGAAAGCGTTGCTTTCATAAAAATGAAAGATAACTTGTGTAAAAATATGATTATCCTAGCAAAAAAATACAGAATTTGTGTGTATAGTATATTATATGCATTGAATTTAGTCGTACAAAGTATAAACAGTTGTGCCAGACAAATATTTTCATACGAGTAGGTAGGCCCGCCACTAGTTTTCTCCAGGAAAATATATGATTTTGTCTACTGTCAGTTTGTGGGCCAGCCCATTTTCTGTTTTAAAATTTTCCCCATAATATCCATTGCATGGGAAATGTTTTATGGAAAACATGATTTGCAGGTTTGAGCTATTATAACCCAAGTGAACAAGCATGTACCTTGTCGGAAATTTATGGCCATGTTTCATTTCCCACAAATCAATGCGGGACTCCGAAAATACCAGTTAATCAACCCAAAATAGACACAGAAGCCGAATTACGTTTCAGGGTAAATACAGAATCATTTGCACAACTTTAAAGAGCATATGTTAGCTTTTTCACAAATTTATTCCTTCAGCGAAGTATTTAATTTGCCACACTTGAATAAGTCATGCTATATAAACGATTCATTATCAGTACATTATAATGAATGAAGGTGGAAGGTACAATTTACAAATTTTTAGCTAAACTTTCACCAATAGGCATTTGTTTCCTGCAACATTTTGGATTTCCTGTTTAGAGCTATCGTGATCAGTAATACTGATTCAGTATAGCATTCTGAATGACTCGTTGTCGTCATTCCAAAATGCTAATAAACGCCATTCTGCTTGTCACATTTACATTTTACCTAACCTCACCGGCATTCCCAAACACATCTACGTTGTAGCCACCATTCGCTTATAACCGTTACAAAAACTCATGTCTAGAGAAAAACGTGGGCTTGTGTGACTGAGAAGAAGCACTTTGTATTCAACCCTTTCCAATTCATTAATGAAATTTTCTACTTGTCGCTTCGTCGACTCGACTGAAAAAATACGGAGTACGTTGTAATGAAGATGTGCTAATTATTCCCTTTACGGGTCCATCATCGTCGGCATCCCGTTTTTTAACATGGCCACTATCAACACAACCAACACCATAATCACACCATAACCATCATCATTCCAACCCATCCATACGTGCACTTCTTTTTAAAATGCTATGCATGCAAATGCATATGCTACAATTCCCTCACCACAACTTTTATGATAGTGAGAATGATAGCATCAAAAAACGGTTTCAAGTGTAGTTTTAATGTTTCACTCTGAGAATTTGTTTTGGTGCCCTTCTGTTTAGTCCTTCCATTTTTTTAGGAGAGGATGCTTATTTAAATGTAGCCACACGAACAGCTATCAGACTGGCATTACTTTGCACACAACCAAAAAATACTTATTTAAATAATTAACACATTTTTACCGTGTGAGCAGTCATTTTTACTTCCGCAAGTACGTATACTGCATATAGTATTGTCAATGCTCACATTCTATACTATCCACTTGTCTTTTAATAAGAAATATAGGAGTCATCTTTTTGAACGGTTATTATTGCACCATGGTAATTTCCTCTCCATATTTATAATAGCCAGTGCACTGCATCCGCTTTGTACTACATTGCAAAGGAAGTTACATGGGTTATTTTCTAATATGGTTGTGTATCAGTATTTGTGTGTGTGTAACTATTTATCTGTGTGTTTTGTATACATCACTACTGTTTCTTTTTTTTTACAAGTTTTGATGTTGGTACACTTTGTTTTTATTTGCTTAACAACCGAAATTCCTTCCAGAGGGAAAACGATGGAAATTAGCAATATTACCCGTAAAGGCTTTCTCTTCCCTGCTGCTAGTTTCTTTGCATCTACTTGTTTGTATGGTAACTTTACGAATGTGTTCTATGTAAATGGACACGATAGATAGTGTGTACCACTAATTCTTTTGTTTTAAGAAGACACATTAAATTAGTTAAGCTACAGTAGAGCCAAGAAAGACGAAATTCATTTGGAGTGCCTCTTTCTTAAACTCCACTTCTCTCTCTTTCTCTCCTCTCACCCACTCAGAGGGGTATATTGTTAATTGTTATTAAACTCATTTCCTTTCATTGCTTCATTTCATCACACTTCATGTCTAAAGCTTTATTAGGAATCATAGTGATGATGGTAGTAGTAGACTAGGGCGACTCTATGGCAGCCATGATGATCATGATCATAACGATGGCAATAGCAATGTGTCATCTTATTTACACCACATTGGAGTCTATCTCCATATTCCCTTCGCTATATACACTATTTACTTGTGTATTTACATTACATTTCATTAAATAGTATATTGTGTTAACTTAAAATTATTTATTTAGTTTGCATGGCAACGACATATGTACACATGTAAGATGACAGCTCTGTAGTTGTACTCTTAAGAAATATTAATTAATTGCCAAGTTATAAAGAAACTGTATTAACAAGGTTAGCAGTTTGCTTGTTTGTTTACAAAGTTTTAATTCGTAGAAAAATTGTAAGTGGTGTTATATTGTTACTTTGCAACAGTCATCGTAAGTGATTTGGTTAATTTTCAGATTATGTTATTTCAAACAAACAGAGAGAAAATGGTAGTATTATCTTGCGCGCATAAACGGTATTATTTTTTTATCAATACGACACAAGTCTGTTTGCTGCTCTTATATCGCCTTTTTCCTTCTGTTCCTTGAAGCTTGCTCATAAAAAATGAAAGTTCACACTGGCTCGTATGACATTTATCTTAGCTTTCTGTCATAAAAGTTTTGTTTGCCACTCATTGATTGTGAAATATGGCGATATCACAAACAAAACAAGCTCTGTCTTCTTAAATATCCATTTTGCGAGTTTTGCAAGTTTAGACTGACTAAAATTTTTTGCAACAACAACTACGACTAAACTCTCCAGCAATTTGGGCTGATTAAACACTAGCATTTAAAAAATTACGCCTTTCTGCGAAACAAGCTACTCTACAAGAATTAATGATAATGAATAAGCAAAAAATGAAACGGTCAGTTGTATCTTTTGTCCTTTCTCTTTGAGAATTGTTTGTAGTTTTATGTGTTGTCAGTTTTAAGCGTACTCCCTGTCTTCTATCATTTTGTCCTCATTTTTCTTTCTTTGATCTCGTATTTTTCATCTCTACTCAACGACTGTTGACTGTTTTTTTTCTGTCTCGATCTTGACTTTAGCATTATGTTCTTGTCGTAGTTTTTTTCTTGTATAACTTTGTTCATTTATTCTTTATTATAGCCTTTCACACATTTAGTTCTGTAATGTACATTCTTAGCGATATGAACTACCACCAGAACAAGTTGCTCGTTTATTCGCTTGCTTCATAGACTTTAGCTTCAGCATTCTCCCGCTCTCTCCATTCTCACTTTTTTCCCATTACCCAAAAAAAAACATTCAACTTTTCCTCTTTCCTGGTCTTAAAAGTAGTCTTTTTTTCTGTGCCTGAGTAAACTGTCGCGGAACATTTAGATCAGATCCTAAGATGAAATGAGAATGTTGTTGCTGCTGCAGTTTCATGTTAAACAACAATGAACATTCTTCGTTGAACAGAAAACCCCGTAGCGACGTGTTTGTGTCTACTCCTTCTTCACACACACACACACCAGAAAATTGGTACATGTGCTTTTTCTGACTTCTACGCCAAGTATTACCCCCAAACACCAGCCTCACCCGCCGTAACGTTCCTGTAAATATTATAAAATGACAAAAATACACTGAAAAAAAACAAGTAGCGAAAATTGAATGTGTTTAATGTATATGTCTATGTATGGATATGAATATATGTAACAAAAAATCTTTTTCACAACAACAAAGACAACCCAGAAAAAAATCTGAAATTTCATGTACTTTCTCTTTTATAAATATGCTGGGACGGTTTGTAAATGTTGATGATGATCATGACGATGGTATAGCAGTTAAATACATACATATATACATAACTAGAGTATGGGGGAACTTGGAAAATGTAAGAAATTGAAGCAACCTCGCTCCCAGCTCCTTAGCAAATAAAAACAGTTTAGTTTACGAGAATGATAATACACACAATCGCCTTTTCTTCTCCTTTTCATCGGGATATCTTCTTTTTGTGTTACACTTTCTTAGGGAAAATCTTGTTTAGTTACGAGCTTTCCCCACAAACTACACACACATATAAATATATACATGTCTTTCTTTTTCCTTTTACATGTAATGGGTCTTCCACTGAAATAAACTAACTTCAAGTAGAACAAACCGTTCGCTTGTCGAGTTTGTTTGTAGTTACAAGTTACAACTTCAAGAACTACAAAACAACAACAGCATGAAAAACAACAAGAACATCTACCCGTTTTTTCTCCTCTTCTTCTTCTTCTTCGTGTTTTCCTTCTAAACTTAGCATTTATGGATCAAGTCCTTTGCTTCAATCTACTTCCTTTGTTTGGATGTTAGTTTCCTTTTTACTTAACTTTGTTGTAGTTAAACATGCACGATTTTTTTCCATACATGGTCTCCGTACTGTAGCATCACAACTTGTTTTCCATCAACAGGGTTTCCATTTTACAAGAAAAAAATATATACGATAAAATGTACGTACAAAGTTTCACACATAAACTGTACTTTTTTCCATTTTGCATTCATTCATGTTCCTTTTTCTGTTCAACAGCACAGTATCATAGCAGTAGCAGCAACAAGAACAACAAACAAGTATAATTTCATTTCGTAATTGTATGCATACGTAGTAAATAACATGGCAAATTGCTTCAAATAGTTACAAAGAGAGAGAGAGAGAGAGAGAGAAACAACAACACATTTCATACAACACAACACTTTGTACCACCAAAAATCAAGCTATTTCTTGTCGTTTGGTTTATCTTGAAGGGAAAACGTACGTATTTACACTATAAAACACAATAGTAACAAAGCACCATGTTTTCTTACCCCGCTCCTCGTTCATGCCGTCTTTATTTTTCTTCTTGTTGGTTTCATGAAGATCAGTGAAGAAAGCATTGTATGTATTTTTCGATGGTGGTGATGCTCTTTTTCTCTTATATAATCATATTGGAACATTATGACGCCCAACCCCTTCCGCATATTATTTTATTTTATTCCACTTTAGTAATGGGATGCTTGCATTTTTGTGAAAGTTATGGGAATAGTAATGTACTCATCACAACAGCACCACTTTCATTTTTGTATTTCTTTCCGTTTTTTATTTTTGCTCTACTGCTACACGCGGCGGCTACAACTTTCATGTTATTATATGCATTTTTACACACAAGACAACACATAACGATGATGCATAAACGTAATAAGAAGTTTAAAGAAAAAACTAAAATAAAATACGCCAATGTCTGTTGTACATTTGTGTAATATATTTTCTCCAGTCTCAAAAGCATAATAAATGAAAAGAGCTACGTATTATGTACATGTTGTATATGTTTATACCGGTGACCGGTAAAACAGTAAAAACCATGTACTGCGTAAAATATTTATATATTGTTTGCATCTAACGTTCTTATGGTGCCGGATTTCAATGACCTTGGCATTTTTTTTGTGCAATCTGCATTTCTTTAGCATTAAATATTCCCATTGACAACATCAAGAGTAAACTACAGTAAATGTTAACTGCAGCCAATTCTTTTCAGCTATTATTGTTACCAGTATCTAAAATATTTTCTATTTAGCAGTCTACAATTTAAAAAAATTAAAACAGTGGAACATTTATTTTGTAAAAGTTGTTTTCTTTTTGTCCACTGGTAATGTTTCTTGAAGAACTACGAAAGTGGTATATCCATTTTGTAATGTGCAAACTTTTTGTGCACTATTCTTATTATATAGCGTTGTAACATTCTTTTGCTGTTGTTATTCTTACGATGTTATCGTCACATTTTGTTATTTGTCCCCTTATGTTTTCTTGCTATTACACAGACATGTTTTCACACGCAATGTTGAAAATTTACTGCGATGACAATCAGAGATGAGTCGAGTCGTTTACTACGAAAGGATGTACGGTTCACTAGTTATAAACATTGAGGAAGTGGACTCTGGTGCTTGCATGGTCATATCATGAACAAGCTGAAAGAAGAAGCAAAAGATGATGATGATGATTATGTGTATACAATAACAATAATGCTACAAACTACAAGTACCTTATCCATTTCTTCTTGTTTGTAAGGTCGGGAACGCACATGCATAGGTATATTTTATGTACGTATTATTAACCATAAAGAAAATCGGCAGAGAAAATGAAAAGGTTGCCGGTGGTGGTGATCGTCGTGGTATAAGGCTCTCATGTCCTCTTTTTTTACACAAAAAAAGTAAAACTTATCAGAGAGAAAGAAAAGTCGGTTTTTAGGGAGAGGAAAAAAGGAACTGCATAAATATCGTGTCCAATGATCCGATATAGCCGGTTTTTATTCCATTCTTTTTTTTCTCGGACTGGACTAGAATCACAAAGACAGGCAGAGTAAGAACACTTCTACCTTAAACAAAAGAATTCGGGTAGAAAAGTCCTGTTTCTTTGCGTATTACTTGTAATTGTGCACACACTGTATTCAGGGTAGTCTCAAATGGACAAAAAGGGAGTTTAGTATATTTATGTGCAAGTTTTTTGGTATGTTCTGTGATAATATCACATGATATGCTTATGTTCATGTGTAACTGTTTGTTTGTGTTCATATTGATATGTTAACATGGCAAAAACCAAGGAAGTGTTCATGTAAGTAATGTGCTGGTCATCTGAGAGGGTCACAGTTTCACCGAAAACATATTATGTTCAGAGAGAAAGATTTTTTATAGTAAGTATTTCAGGGGAGCAGCAGTAGTATAATACTGTGTACAAATTATTGTTACGACATTGCTGCAGGGAAGAACCTTTTCCAGTGTCGTATTTTAC
The DNA here is from genome assembly GCA_034695465.1 of Entomobrya nicoleti. Classification (NCBI taxonomy): domain Eukaryota; kingdom Metazoa; phylum Arthropoda; class Collembola; order Entomobryomorpha; family Entomobryidae; genus Entomobrya; species Entomobrya nicoleti. The sequence continues at coordinate 68,204 of JAQFZG010000004.1, forward strand.
TGATTATTAACGTTTTGATGTGTTTATGATACAGGCATGTATGATAGGCAGCGAGCAGGATATTAACTGACTGTTGCACTGGGTGACCTTTGATTCTGTGCTTTGATATATAATATGTATCAAAGACGATACGGGCTATTTCATTTTTCAACGGCGTAACGGCCTGTCGAAGATATTTAGGAATTTGTATCCATTTCCCTAGAAATAAAATCTAAGAAGCATTTCTCGTGTATTTATTTCTTATGGAGTTTTGCATACGACGAAAAATGTAGAAAATTTATTTTAAAACATTTTGTGTTAAGTTTTGAAGGGAGCGGTAACACATATTTTTTGCTGCTAGCGTGATATGTAGTCCATTTGAAAAGTCTACCTTATGATTACTTTCTTCCTCAATAACGAATGATGAAATTGCTGTAAAAGGAAGTGAATTTTTTTCTCTTTTTTTTCTCCGGGAACAGTTTTCGTGTTGTACTTGCACTAGGGCGGATTTTATTTCATGTAACTTATTCTTCTCCTGACTATGTTGGGGCTTCCTTCTCCTTTTCCTACGTCATATAATCTGTGAAGTAATAATGGTAATAATATTAAATCTACTACCACGTATTTTCTTGCGTTATTCTCTAGAATACGACGAGTGCAATGTGGTGGTTATTACTTTTACTTTGTCCGTATACCCCTATAAATATTAAGGAGTGACTTGACATGACTATACATAGTAGCATAAAATAGCATGACGGCCTAAACGAGAAAAGAACGGTAGCCACCAAAACCAACATTAACATTCCGTCCAGTCACACTCGAAAACCATACCGCCACGTTCTTCTCTCAGGTCACATTTTACTAGACGATTTGGGAAGTAGCATATTGACCTTAGTTAGTTTTACCGTTTCCATTCAAGTAGAAATGGTTTATATCTGTCAATGTAAATTACCTCACTTCTCCACTCTTGGTCATTATCATTTAAGTTTTTCTCGTCTTTTATGTTATTCAAATGTACTGTCTATATACTGGTAAAAGATGTCTATGTAATTGTCGTGATGATTGTAATCATGAAAACTATAGTTCGTATTTTACCAGAGCATCAGCAAAAGCAGTAAAAAACGTTATCTATGCATATTATGTAGGTTTTATTACAAGTGTAATTAATGTGAAGTGACAGATTGTACAATTAGATAATAATAAAATGCTTAATTACAAATGTAGATGTATACGTAGCAGTAAGAGTAGTAATCTTCTTCTTTCGAGTTTAAAAATAAAAAGGAGCGGGAAATGAGTGAGAATTTCATTTGGTTTAAGAGAAAGAAGAAAATGGCACAGAATATTAGCAGGAGTAATAGTAGTGGATACATAACTTCTACCACATAACAATGCTATTATTACACTACTACTGTTCATACTAAACCGGGTAGACACTTTGCTTTTAAACTAGTTTCCTTCACCAAAGTTCCTTCCTCTATACTTCTGTCTGTCTGTCTTTTTTCTGTCTTCCCGGACGGAGGAGCAGGAAGTCGGACTATTACTAACTTACAACGATACTTAAACGACATACTACTATTATTCCAGTATGTATAATGTTTTTTTCCTCTGGTTATAGCGAACTCAATCCGCACGACAAGTAAAATAGGGAAAAGTGGGGAAATATCTATAAAAACAATGAAGGAAAGAATGATCTTGTTGAAAGAGAGAGAGAGGTTAACGCGTTCATTTTCAACTGCTCAGCTATTTGTAGAGGAGAGTAGGAAGAATGATAGAGAAGCAGTGAAGAAGTAGTTATCTTTAGTGTATGTGTGTAAAGTGGCTTGTTTTTTTAGAAGAGGGAATTTAGCAGTAAAAACCTGCTCGGAATGCAAAACAAAATTTGTAAAATGGAGATCACACGCTTTTTACACACTTTTTTTTCTTGCTACTGCTTTACTGCAATTTACCTTCTTCTTCATCTGCCTGTTATTGAGAGATGAATGGTGTTTTATATACCACGCCGCAATATCAACACCCCTATCTTCACACTACCACTAAAACTGGTAGTAAAAGTTATAATAGTGGTAATAGTAAAGTGTGGCAGTACAAATTCTCATCTTGTTTTATCCCTTTTATGTCTTCTCGCTCTCGTTTGTCGCGTCTTCTTCATCTACTTAAAACAAAGCCTTTCTTCAACACTGAAATACCACCTCCACCATTGCACCGCAGAGGGAAGGAGACAGAGTTAGAGAGACTCTTATAGAGTTAATGACTGCAATCTCCATCATTATGATTTGCATTTAGATAATGGACTGCTCCGCTGAATATTTAGTGCAACGGCAGCAGTAGCAGCATATAAAGTTGAATAAAAAAGCAAATCATGTAAAGTAAGGTTCCCCTCGTTTCTTCATTGAGTGTTAGCTCGATATCTCGTTCTTTACTAATGTTGTGTTGACAAGATAAAAGTTAACCGTATAGATGATTTGATTTTGTTTTGTGTTTTATAATTTCAACAACATTTTCTTTTCTAATCATGTGCTGTTAACGTAATCCTAAAGAAACAAAAGTGATATTAGTATTATTGTTGAACTAAACGTGCACTGAATAATATATTTACTTTGACTGTATTTCGTTCCATTTACGAAATGAACTGTACTTTTGAACAAAGTGGCAAATAAAAGGAGATCAAAATGCAAAATTGCAACATTGACGTCATTCGCTAATCAATTTTAGATACAGATGATAAATATGCTTCCATAAATGCCTTTTATATTTTATCTTTGAAACATTATTTATTGTATTGTCAATACTAAAAAACCGATACACAGAGAAAGATACATATGTATGTATATATTTCGAAATGGCATTGTGTGCTTACTGTCACTTTAGAAATTTTTGATTTATAAGTAGCATTAGTTTATGCGTCAATTCTCGTATAAAATAAATAATATAAAATAATAAAAGGGAATGATGATGAAGCACATGATAAGGATGAGTGGTGCATGATGGCAAAATGGAGCAATATCGCACTACTGCAATTTACAAATGATTTTGGGAAAATTTATTGTTGATATTCAAACTCAAGTCAATAAAAAAGAAAGAGAAAGCGATAGAATCAAAAATAAAAGTTTAGTTGAGTGTTCTGTAAGTCTTCTGTGTGCACAAAACATTGCCGATTTTCTCCACTTCTCATTCTCACCATTTCATCGTCTCCCTCTCACACATTTGCTTTCACTTTGTGTGTTTGTATACACTTACCCATCCATCCAATCCAATCGAGATTTTTCTGCCAAATGCATCCCATTGGAAGGAGAAAGGAGTCGTCGTTTTAGTATCTTACCCGCATTGCTTTTCACTCTGCGTTCCTTTTACTTTCTCTCTCGGAGTGCACACTTTCCCTTTGTGACTAGAAAAGGCACCACTTCGCTACCACCGCCAGCACCACAAACAACCACCATCAGCAATACAAAATGCCTTTTCCAAACTTTCCTCTTTATAATTCCTTTTTCCTTCTGCATTCTCATATTTATTTTCCTCTTTTCTTTGTAGCCCTTTCTCAAACTTCTTTGCTTTTGCTATGGGAATGTGTTGAGCAGTAAATTTCTTCCCAAATGGCAAGGTGGTGGTTTGTTGGTGGTAGTGGTAGCATTCTAGTGAAACGAACTGCATTTTCGTTTCCATTACGAAAAAAATACGTTAAAGTTTCTTAGAAGAAAGACCTTCTCAATTCCTTTCTACTCGAGAATAATAAATATACCTACCACTAAATTTCACCAGAACAAGACATTCGGTAAAAAGGCCGCCTTTAAATGCTATTACTAAATATATAATGTATTGAAATGGAGCCATCATATAAAATATAGACATTGAATGTTTTTTCTGTCGATTTTTTTATCTTGTAAAGTGGTGCAGCAACAGCTCTCGATTACATGACGATGCTTTGAAATGTATTATCATTTTTGATACATGGTTATAATATCAGGATGATGATGATCACATGGCTCGTGTGGTAGTGGAAGTACACCGGTTTATATTACATAAAAACTGTGATCGCTTTCACTTTTCCATTTTACCTCCATTCTTTTTTTCTCCTTTGGTGTGGTTTCACGGACGATAAATGTTAGTTTGTACCCATGTAGTAATAGTTATAATGGCGGTGCACTCCGCAGATACATGCTCACACAGCTGGTATTAGTATAGTGGAAGTAGCTTGATTTCGAAGTGAAAGAGAGAAAAAAAAGCGGAGGGCAATCCATGTTGGTCGTTTGATTTTTTTTTAACTTCTTGCCTATTTCTTTGTCCCTGGCGTGCATGGTATATGGTTGGCTTTTATTCTGAGCCGGAATGTATGACAAACGATTTCGGTCGTAAGTCTTGAGAAATGGGAAACCCTGTCTCCTCTTCTAAAAGGGTCGACAATTTCCCTTCAAAATCAATGGATTGGGAGGCAGATAGGTGAAATGTGGTAGTGAAGAAGGAGTATAGAAACACCAGAATATAAAAAAAACGTGTATAAAATATTATAGAGCCTTTTTTTCGTCTGATGCAACTACTCATCCGTTAAGTTCACATGAAGAAAAGAGAGAAAAACGAGGGAAAGTGTGCATAGATTTTTATTACTTGTATCTCAAAATGTTGAATGTGTATCGTCGAATAAGATGACGTTTCTAAAGTGAGTGGTGATAGGAAAAGCGACATATAATGATATAGTTAGGTCTGTATTTTTTTAGATATGTGGATGAGGAATAATATCAGTTTACTTATTTAAGATACTTAAAATGAATTAGCTAAACTTTTTTTTTTTTTTTAATTGTAAAGAAAATAAAATACTTAATACATTTACCAGTCCAAGCATGGCAGGCATAATTTGCACTTTTATTCATTAGCCAACCATCATCATCTCTGTCCATGTGAACAATTTTTGAATTTGGTTGTGTAATTTCTAATACTTTTATGTTTTGTGCGAATGCTGTGGAATGGGTGTTTGCAAAAAAATCTGAAAATATTATGCAAAAAGAGATTGGCACTATAATACTAACCACACCGTTTTTGTATCTTTTTTATTTACATGTACAATCAGGTTATCCACACAATCCGTACAATGGGGTTGTCTGCAACGACACGATATTGGCCACTGGAGTTTTTTCATCCAAAGAACTCTGGCGTTTATCCAAAGGTGAGTATTATATACTTTTTGCCCTTAACAACATTAATAATTCTATCTCACTATCAACGTGACTATACATTCATATTTGCGCTGCTCTCGCTCTCTCACTTGCTACAAAAATATATTGTGATTTAATAATAATAACAGTTATAGTAGTAGTAGTCGTAGTCGTAGTAAACAATCTTACTCCTCATTATTATTATTACAATGCACCCAATATTTTTTGTCCTCTTGTCCTTTTTTATCTCCCACACAAACAATGTCATGACGATATGATACCCTAACAATAGCAACCTTTTATATATGTATGAACTCTAGTATAACTATAAACCGTTTAATATCACATTACCCTCCTTGTTTGATGCTGTTTTTAGTTGTGGTTTACTTGTGACGTGTATCGATACTTAACGCATGAAAATACTTGTGTGTGAACACTCACGCTATATAACCCTAACTTATATAAAAGCAATAATAATGATAACAATTATTATAGATAATAGCACAACAATTCATGTTTTTGTTTGGATGAATGCACTGTGAAACGCAGCCACTACCGGTGTTGATGGTGGCAACGCAAATACACACACAATAAGACCTACTTTGTGTAATGTGTGTATTGCCGTGGTATGTAAAGGGGAAAGTGGAAGCACCCAAGTCGCTGTCAGACGGCGGCGGCGGAAGGCACGTTTCCGATTGAGACAACTCTCTCAAAAACACTTGCAAACGTTTATATGACTAATGATCCAAAAATAGTAATAAAGATAGCGTTTGCTACCTTCTCTTTTCTATAAATAGCTGCATGTCTGCATGGATTGCATTGTTGTTTTGTGTCATCGTAGTCATACCGTATCGTAGGTCACAGATAAATGATTTGTTACATTTTTTCCTGTCTCCAGGCCTGAATATGCGTGTGTGTTTGTGTATGTATGCTTATTACGCGTGTTGTTGTTTTGCTTCATACGAAAAAACAAAGTATTTATGAAGGCCTGATATTAAAGTAATAATAATGACAGCAGTTTTTTCATTTTGAAACTTTTTCTCCATAAATTGCTTTCACTTTACTTTATATGTTACCTTTAAACCAAAATTGTCATTAAAATTACTCAAATGCAAGAACGCATTGGTCGCCAATCTCACCACACAAGCCCCAAAAAAAGATTGTCGAAAATATGAGGTTTTTGTTTAGAGACCCAGATAGATCTCAGGATGCTACTATATTTTGTCAGTATATTTAGCATGATGATAACACATTTGTATAAATGTTTTTTTTTTAAATTTAAGAGCAAAGAACATGAAATATTATTTAAATGTCATTGTCGGCTGCACAGAGCAGAGCGACCCAGGGGTTATCTGTTGTGTAAATCTAGCGTGTATTTGTGTAGCCACGTAGTGGTGACATTAGAGGAGAGAAGGCCTACTGATAACAATTTTTTTTAGCATTCCAAATAATATATGTACACTTGGTTTCGTAGTTACATATAATTTTGCATTATTCTGATTCTCTAAAATGTTGGAAGATATCAAAGAATAATAACTTGTGCGCCTATCTGACAATGGAAAGATTTTAACATTAATAAAAAGCTGTGCTGTAGTGGGTACATCACCACAACCAAAGCAACTTACACTCTTTCTGCAATTGGGAGATCTGCAAACAGCAGGAATTCTCTTGAAAGCTAGAAGTCTGTTGATGGTGGTGGTGGTTTCTCTCCTCATCTTGTTCCATATACATGCGTGCATGCATGCTCACAAAATACTGCGAATCGTTATGGGGTTGGTTTTTTCTCCCTGAGATGATCATTTTGTGAGTGAAGCAGTGAGTATTTTTATACAATAGGGGTTACACAACAAGGAAGTAATAATCTCATGAATATTATGATAACATGAGACATCATCATGGTTACTTCTATTACTGCTGGTGGTGGTGATGCTGTTAAAAAGAATGTTGAGACAAGATAGAATGCAACACCGAAAGAAAATGGCCATAAAAATGAAGAAATTCTTCCTCTCTTTCTTCTAACAGAGCTCACTCTAATATAAATACACTTGTATTTTTTTTTCTTTATAATAAAAGTGCTGCAAATCATGTATAGGAAGTATTCACTTATGTGTATAAATTATGTGCTTTCTTATTATTATTGTTTGTCCCTGAAGGCAAAAAGTCATTCACTCTCTCTCTCTCACTCTCTGCGATTAAATCGGAATTACATTGAGCTCATCCCCAAAATTTTTACAGTATTGTATATACACAAGCACATACAAACTTCTCTCTTTATTTGTTTGGGTAGGGATTTTTTTGTAAGTTTGAATTTCCCAAAATAAAAATAAACCGTTACATTATGAATGGGTAAATACCAAAAAGGAGAAATGAGAGAAAGAGGGAAGCGGCGGTAAATCATAAAGAGCATGTTCATTATTCACTCCTGTCTTTTCTTATTCTTTAAATACCACATTATTATTTTTCGGTTACATGTACAGTGTACTTAATACTTACATGCCATTTTCCTTGGAAATGTCACAGTAATGCCTTATCATTATTTTCTGCAATGTTTTAAGTAAAATGGGAATCCTCGTGGTAATAGTGGTGGAGCACTCACATACATGCATTCTACAACTTCATCATCCTCGCATTAGTACTACTTTCTTTTTATACAAAACCATTGGACAAGGTGACTGGTTGTCGTTGTTGTATGTGTTGTGTGACGGTTTAGCGTGTACTTAGATTTTGATAGAAAAAGGAACTACTCTCATATTTGGTGCGTATTTGTACAGTCTACTCTCATTGATGTATAATGTTGCTGAAAAGAGACGTCTTTGTTCAGTATTTTCTCTACCTAAAAATTGTCTTTGTTCCTTTTGGTGGTGGTGGCGGTGATGCTGCTGCTGTATATATTTTTTCTTCATCGTCGTTGAATGAATGAATGAGATCTATATTTATTCATGGGCTTGGAATTGGAATACTAGGAAATGGTGTATGGAGTCAGCAACACAAGCAGCAGCAAAAACGAGTAGTGAACAGTAATTCCCTGATATTATCAGAGTGGCTTTTATGGTCTGTTGTATATGCATTGAGAGACTAAATGTTGTGTGCAAGAATTGATGACAAATGGTGTCTCCTTTACTAGCCATTTAACTAAACAGTTTTGGGAACCGCGTACTTCTCTATACACAAGGCATACATACATCCATAAGCTTTGTCACTGCGGTTTTCCACCACTCCAGGAGGCATAGTTGTTGACGAGTCTCCGGGTCATAACTCTGACCCCTTCAACAACGCAAGACGTATTTTAACAATAATAATAATAATATACACATATAATATACATGCAAGAATGTACAACATGGAGGCAAACATGCATGCACACACAAAAATATTTAATGTTGTTCACAGTTCGCGTGTGTGCACTATCTAGGTACATATTGTACGTATATCATCATCATCACAGGCGATAAATAGTCTTAGGCCTTTAAGTACAACTAATATTATGGTTGTAAAATTCACCAGAATAGTTTTCTCCGCACAAAAAAAAGTAATAGCATATTTATCATTTCTCTCTATTTATAGAAAGATAACAGGTTTATTTATTATGGTAGGATGAGCATGTCAGATATATACATATGCACAGCATATGCATGTGAGCAGAATGAAATGCTCTTTTACACAGGAAAATCTTCTGTAACGACCAATTGAAAACCACAAAAAGTAAATACATAAATTATAATTTTCCTATAGTATAGTAGCATTCTGATGAAGAATCCATTAATTTGAAACATCCTTTAACGGAGTAAAGGGTTATGCATATTGTTTGCAACATGGGTAAATTTGAAGTTGATATTGTTTGTTCCTAACTCTCTTGGAGTGCTTAGTTGACGTTAGTTAAGTTTTTGTTTTTTTGATCGCTTAAACGACTAACGTGCGAGATGCCTGTCGCGATGCAAATAATACATTTGATATTGATGCAGCTTCCATTGTTCAAGGACCTAATGGACTGCAGCCTACCATAAAGATCGAGAATACCGGGAGCTACTACTGCAACAGCTACACCCCGCCAGGACCCGACCATTCTGTGCTGATGGGATCTGGAACATACAGTGAGCCAATCGAATGCAAAGTCTAAATATTCTTTGCGAATTGAAATATCTTTAAATTATTTTTTTGTATGATTTTAATGAGATTTTACTTATATGTTTACAACTAATATGATCATGACCACCTATCACCTAGGTCCTTTAGCACTACCTCGTAGTTTACCTAGTCCAACATCGGAGCACAGGAGTAAGCGGCGAAGACTGAGCTCAGAGGAAGATCCTCTGGACGTTGGTGGAGGGCGCGATAAAAACAATGAGGTGACCTACTATGGACAGAGCCCTGCTTCTTTATCCAGTCAAGCAAGTTGGCATTCAGAGGTTGATCATGGTAAGCTCATCATTTATTTTCTTTATTTAAACGTATCAGAGTACACACTTGACCACAACATTCAAAAGAGTAGCTTCTGCTAGAAGGGTATGATTAGCAATCAAACTTGACTACACATTTTAAATCAAAGATTCTTTTCTCAAAAAGTGGACAGTCGACAGTTGTCAAAAAAAAGTAACAACAGTAGTTACACCGGCTTAAAATACAACTACGAACTTTCATCAAGTTGAACATTTATCTTGCTTTGCTCTCTACAATGAACATTACATGATACTCTTTTTTTTGCTTTTTATGATATTTCACTTTGCTTGCTTCTCTTATAATTCGCCTTTTGTTTTGTATGAATGTCTATTTATTGTATCCACTCAAGTAATAATTTCAATTTTCAAACAAAAAGTTAAAGACATTTCTTTACGAAAAAACTAACTAGTCAGCTATCATATTTTGAATTACACACTCATAAAAGCAAACATAATATACGATGTAATGGCATAGCAGTCGGAAAGCGTTTTCTTTTCTTGATTCTTTTGCTTGCAATTTTCGACTTAACTTTTCTTATTATTGTCTTTTCATTCGGTACAAAAAGAATACCCTCTATTTTTTATAATATTGCAAAAATAGCTTTTCGGTCAAACACTACACAGTTGCCGTTGGGTAACCGCCATACAGAATTTTTACAATGCCAATTTTTCATAACGCTAATATAATCTAACCAAACATGTTAATCTTATTGTAAAAAAATCTTTTGACAAGATCGACCCAAATGAATTTCTTAACACAAATTGTGGAACTAATAGTACTTGTATGTATATTTAGGGCTGGAACTAATCGTACTTGCAAACAATCTTTAAAATTCTCTCCAAAAGTCAATGTTACATAATAATTTTAATGTGACCTCTTGTTTAAAGTGCAATACTGTATGCATTTCTACATATTTCATGCAAACCATTAGCTACCTAAATGCTTACATTGGGTAGAAGACATTCCTTAATAAATATATATTGCACTAAAACGAACCTTCCCCTATATTTATACGTTGTTACTGCTTTTTTTTTCCTTGTATTATTATCTGTTTATTGTTTCCTTTTTTTGAAAATGTGAAACCGCTAGAGAAGCTAAAGAAAGAGAAAGAAAATAGAATGGGACGTTAATCCAATATTTTATAGGCGGCGATGGTTATAATGGGATGAGGATTGTTACTTAAAGCATTTTCACAACCATCCCAACTGTTATTATCCCAACTACTACAGTAACTACCAGTGTTACAAAGTATGTACAGCAGATTTAACGTTTTACTCCTACGGCGGCGGTCGTGTACTGCTATCTATTGTGATAATATTAATATGAACAGTTATTTTAGTGTATATTATGCGGTGTGCATACACACCAGTATATGGCTTGGTTATATTTGCGTTATTCGTGGTAAACCTTCATACTTATGTACATTGCATAATATATGTACATACATACAAGAAAAGATCGCAATTGCTTTCACCCTCAAAAAAAAATTCTTGCTGTTGTACTGTTGCTCTTAAGAAAAAAGGGCGAATGATGCATTTATCGCTTTCCTTTGTATCTCCTTGCGTGCATGCATGCATGTCACATGCTTGTAGGTATTTTCACTGCTGCTGCTTTTGTTGGTGATCCATGTGAGTGTACACTCCTTTTTTATGATTTTTATGCTTTCAATGCCTTTTAAGGAAAATGGACCGAAGTAGCCGTGTAATAGTAGTAGTTCTGCTAGTCTTCATCATAATTGTGTGGCAAGATGAATGAATGAAAGAGAGAAAAAACCTCGGTTTTCTTTTTAGTGTGTATGTGAACAAATCGCTCTTTTATTTTTTAGAATTTACTGCTTACGTGGTTGTACCTACTGTGTAAAAATGTCGTTTTCTGTAGCTACTAACGTCATAGTAAATTGTCCAAGAAATAGAACAGAAAAAAAAGTCGAGTGGTTGGTGTATTTTTTGGGCAATTTGTGAAGGAAACACTGTTGTACTGTAGCTGGACATTGTATTTTTAATGCGGGAATATGGGATGCAATTGTGATTTGTGATTATGACGATGGGAGAAAGGATGGTGGTGAGGATGATGATGATCATGGTGCCTATTTTGTATGTTTGCTTTGTGTGTGAGTTTTATATGGATAGGGATAATTGCATAATGTGATTGTTTTGATGATGGTAAACTTTTTACTATGTTTTTGACTGCGATTTTTGAGTTGTGTGGTTTTCTTGGTAATGTAGAATATATGTACATCTGGGGAAAAAAAGTTGAATTTTTTGAAGACAAAGTTTGTTGTTTTTGAGTTTTGCTGCTAACAAGAAAGCATGAATTTTACAAATAAGTATTACGTATGATCAGGGCACCACCACGGCCACTCTCGACACACCTCATCAAATCATAGTGGGAGTGGTGGTGGAGGACAATCCAGTGGGCCATCCGGGAGCAGTAGCAACGGGATCCTTTCAAATTCCTCTGGAGGTGGTGGTGGGTCCGGAAGTGGTAGTTCTGCTGGAGGACATGGAATTGGGCATGGACACGGTCATCCACTAGCTCTACCTGCTCACTCTCATCATGGTCACCTGAGCCATGTACATATTTCACATGTTCATCCTCCACATGCACATAGTGGGGCATCACATCTTTCTCAGCATCATCCACATCACCATCATTCCCATCATCCACATCATGGGGGACCCACAGGACATCATAACAATAAGCTCGGCTCATCCTCTAGTAGCTGTGATCTTGTCATTAAATCAAATAGTCGACTTAGTAGCTCCTCAAGTGAAACAGATCAGTGCCCATCAAGTCCCTCTCCGATGGGAGCCAACATTCGACAGTCGGGCGGTAAGGCTTCGTGTAGTACACCAAAAAAATATTGCATTGCCCCAGTATTTCTTCACACGTTAATGTTGTTCGAAAAGCATGTTGGGTGGTGGCTGGTGCTACATTTTGGCAGTTAACTGTTTTTAGTTTTGGTAGTACGCCACACAATTTGCATGATTTGAGTTGATTTGTTTGTTAATATGATATGATGAAGATGTAATTATGTAGTTCTCACTTTCGATTGTAGCCTAATACTGAACGCTTGGTTTGTTCTAGTATTTTACACTTTTCGTGTTTTAGTATTGTATTTTCGTACTTATCAAATGTATTTTTTTATTGCAATGCTTTGGTTTCAAGTGAACTTTTTATAGCAGCACACAAGAACAAAAGCAAGAACAGTTCCAGGAAATTGTTTAAATAATCAAATAATTGTAACAAATCAGTAATACTTTATCGAAGAAAAGATAATTTACACAATATCCAAGTCTCAAGTCCATTTAATTGACAAATGAGAAGTTTAAACGAATCTAATTACTTGAAATCAATTACAAGACTATGAATGAAGCACTGAATGTACTTAATTTTTTTTCTGATCTGAAATATATACAGGTTTAAGTCAACATACCACAGTTACAACTTTAGGCTCAAGTAGTCTTGCAGGTGGAAGTGGAGGAGCAACTTATTATCATGCAGACACTTCCCATGACCACCACGGCAGTCCTGCAAAATATCATGAGAATGGTCATGACACGTTTTCTGATTTTGTGACACTCGTCTGTCAAGAAGCTCAAAGTACGGGGAGCCAGGTACGTACTCACACGCGCAAATACCCACATTTGAATTGGATGCGTGCAGCTGCACAACCAGCCATACAAGTGTAGCGCTACGTTTTATGACAGATCATAAAATTCCTCCTTTTGTTTGCTCCGCGAGAAACAAAGACCCACCCACACACATCACACATTCACTACCTAACAACCTACCTGTTTCTTTCTCTTTTCTACAGAGTGGTAATGCTCGTGTGAGCAGCAAGCTGTCGGCTTACTACGGTAGCTCAATGCTTCCTCCGCCGCCACCTCCCACAGCTCCAATGGCAAGGCCGGTAACGATCATTCGATCTACAGAAATGGGTGGAAGCAGTGGTCTAGGTGCGTCGCCTCCTGCGTCAAATACACCTCCACTGAGTTCGAGTGACTCTACAGGTGGGGCAAGGGAGTCGCGAGGTGGTGGACAGCTCAGCCCTACTTCTCAAGGAAATGATTCATCGTCTTCTTCAAGATCCTCTTTCGCCGTGTCACGGGACTACTCTTTGAGTCATCTTCATTCGCAGTCGTCGGGACAGGTTCACTACGTACAAACAATTTTACATTCATATATACATTTCTTTTAAAGAAATACCCACAGAGAAAAAAAAACTTTTTCCCTTTTCTCCCACTTTAACTTTCTCACAACTGACGTTTCGCTTTTTTGCTGACGTTTTCACTGACATATGTAAGAATGGTGGTTGAAGTGGGAAAAAGGGAAGTTTTTTTTCTCTTCTCCTTGTCGAAGAATTGTGTTGTAACGTTCCCCCTCTTTCTTTTTTTTTTCTTCTTCTCTCCCATGCAGTTCTTCAGCTATAGTAATATAAATCCAGTAAGTGGGATGAGTGGAGTTATCAGTCCTACAAATCTCAGTTTGTTCCCATCCGGCAGTGGAGGATCAGGAAGAAATCCTACCGCTAGATCCACTCCACTACCTCGATGGAATACACCCTTTATCAATCTTGATGAAAATATTGACTACACAATGGTTTCTCCGTTGATGCCTGGCCCCAGTGAACCCAACACCGCCACACTTATCGACGATGGTATGTCTTTTCATCATTTCATCTTTAATATGCTACCTACACTACTACAATGATATGTCCTTTTGTATATCCATCTCTCAATTGAAATATTTACTACTTTATGCTCAACAAACGCTACAAGTACCAAGAAACAAAGTCAAGTTCCGTTTTTCCCTTCCTTTCAAGTGCACTTGCCTTTCTCCAACTCTTACTTATTTTTTTTATGCTACGGTCAAATCAAGTCGAAAAATCGCTGCTGTTTTTTTTCTTATCTTCAGATATTTATTGACTGAGTTGGAGAAAAAATATATTCATACATTACATTATGATGTGAATACGGAGCCATTTATATAGCATGAAACAGCTGGCGAAGCAGTGTTAAAAAGGGGGAAAAGTGATGAAGCGACAAACTTTTGTTGTTTCTTTTATATTTATACTTGTTTTTATGTCTGTTTACTTCCTTTCCAATCGTTTTTGTTACATTTTATGCGTCTCTTTTTTTGCACAAAAATTGGTCCAAATAGGGCGCTTTTTGTAAGCGCTTTATTTATTTGTGCTAAAAACATCAGTATATTTTTTAAACGTTTTTATGTTACCATACCAATGAATTTATGAGGGCTTCAAGAGAGACAAATGCACACGTGCGAAGAAGATAAGCTTATTACTCATCATTTTTTTTTACATAGCTTCACAAATATTTGATGAATGGTGATTTGAGGTCTAGAGAGAACTTGTGTGCAATGTCAATTGTATTTTGAATGGGTAAATATATGTGGTTTAATTTGTGATAGGAAAAGTAAATAAATCATATTAAAGCATAAAAAAGGAATCGACTGTGATCTGATGGGATTTACCTTCACAGGTGGTCATCGAAGCCAGGTCATTTAACAAGGAACTCCCCGTATATCCTATCCTAACATAATGTTAAGCAGACCACCTGCCCGGTCTTTGCACAGGTGATGTATTAATAATAAAGCTACCTTCGGTTCAATCAAGTTATAAAAAAATGTTGACTGTATTTATTTATCAACTTTAATTTCTATAAATTATTCTATTGCTCCGGGCATTGTCTTGATATTTATCAAAAATTATAAAATTATTTGCTTTATGGTATTTTTTAAATTCCATTATCCTTATTATGCTTCATTCGTAAAGATTCCTTTTCATAGTCATATATTGTACATATTGCCGTATTTTTACTTTTGTTCAAAATAGAAAGGAGGTTTTTGATTTTGATTTAATATAAAGTAGAGTGTACCATTCATTTTTGATTGGTGGGTGCTGGGTGAATATATTATGTTACAGCAACAGAAAAGCACACATGTATGCACACGGTTTGTTGGGATTACGAATGATGTGATGATGGTTGAATGACTTTAATATGAGAGAGGGCTGATTAATCTCGTGGTGCTACGATGTACGAGGGGCTTGATACCTTTGGTAAATAAAATGCAGCTTTTGGGTGATGGATCAAAAAACAAACTCACTCAACAGAGGAGAGTTAGCTTAATATGCCACTTGAAACATTGAAGAGTTTTCAAGAGGAACTACAAGCTTACATTCTTAATTTACCCCAAGCAAAATTTCAGACATTTCTCATTACTTCCCCGATAGAAAATGATGCTTAGTTTGGTAAAAATCGTTTGGAAAAATGGGAAGTTGGATGACTGTTTTTACAAAAAACAAGCACGCACAAAAACATGTTTATATCGGCATAATTTTAACTATCAGTTTATGATTATATTTTAGTACAATTTATTTCGCTTTTAGTTTCCAATGAACTCGCTCTGTTAGCTAGTTGGGGGTATTTATGTACAAAAATAGATTGGGAATAGCTTTTTTTACGGTTATTTAATAAAAAAGCTTATTTTTGTAATTGTGTACAATATTTTATTTTATGATTTAATTTGATTAAAAAAAATTATGTAATTGATCACAAAGGCAAATAATTTATGTATATTTTCTCTCTCTTTTGGAATATGTAGAGAGGTACTTCAGCGTGGTTGTTCATGGAAGTGATGGACTAGATGGAGCTCCAGGTGGGGGTGGAGGGTCCAGTGCAAGTCAACTTGGACCAGGGGCTCACTCTGGAAGTGGTCCTAGTTCACCATCCCTTCAGCAGCAACATCCACCATCCGCATCACCTCCAAGAATTACCTCAGCTCCAAACAACACCACAAATCATTCAAACGCCACCAGTAACTCCAGCAGCAGCAGTAACAATGCAAATGGCAACAATTCTTCTTCCGGCCAGAAATCATAGTAAAATTATACGTCATTTAATGGAACAAAACCAGAAGAGAAAAAAATAGTAAAACAATTTATTGTCAGTACAGTGCAGTGCAGAGATATGGTATACAACACATACATAAGTAAATTTGTTTTAGACATTATAACGTTTAATCATATAAATATACATACAATTAATGACAAGTATAAACTTAAAATATCATATTAAAGTAATCGTGAGGAAAATATTAAGTAAATGATAATCTGTAGATGCTTTTACTCAACAATTTAGCAATCAATCTTATGACGGCATAATATTTTATGCATAAAGTGCTCTAATCATAACAAAATTACCGTATAATATATTTTAAGATACATAAACATAAGATAAGTATGGAAGCATAATATTAGATGAAAGTTAAATTATCAGCGTACTTTATGCTTAGATTATTAAGGACTTTTGAAACATAACTAGTTATAATAATAATGATGATGATCATAAGTTATTTTAAAATAGAACATTGAAGATAACTCACTATTTTACATTCGTAGACCAGAAACTTCAAAAATTACATTTTAAACTAAATTCATAAACTTCGTAATTTTCTTCACTGCAACATAGATAGCAAAAAAACTTGCACACAAACAATCCACAGGCACTTGAACTAACTTTAAGATTATATTTGTTTCAAAATTATTGTCATTTTAACTGTTATTAATTGTTTGCAAGAAATTTCTCGTTGTTAGTGTTTTATCACTGTTTTTTGTAGAAAAAAGGCTTGAATGTTGTTTGTCTTAATTATATTGCGCAGTTAAAAATAAATTAAAACTACCCCATTTTATTTGCTGTTAACAGTTAAGTCATGAAAACAATATACGAGTATAATATGTCCTTCTAGAGTGTTGCCTGTTAATTTTTTTGTTAAGACTAAACGTTATTTTTACCGCTTCATATTGTAATTTCAAGATACATTTCAAAAATTATTACATTGGAATATGTTGCGTTCGTCGGATCCGTACTAAAATTGCTTACTGATCAATCACCGGTTACTATTATTACACCTATGAAATTGTGTATTATTGTTAAATTGTTATTTAATTGTTATTACGTACCGATAGTATAATTATTAAGCCAATAAGAAACATAACATTACTATTTAGTCACTAGGTTGAAATAATTTTCCAGAATTTATTGGGTATGCCTCTTGAAAATACGTTTTATCTATAAATATTTTAGTTGTTTCGTAAATACTATTTCATAATAATGGATATTCAAAAATAAGTTGGTCAAAGTTGTAAATAAGTAAGACTAAAGGTTGCTTAGTAAAATGTTAACTCTATTAATATTGACTTAATTGACATAAAAGAAAAGCAAAACAATTCTATTGTTTTAGCATCATGAAGACAAAGAAACAAGAAAATCAATTTTACTGAACTATTTTTTATGAAAAATCTCAAACAACAGTTACACCAACTATATTGGTGATCAATCAAAAAAATGCGCGAAAACTAGAATAATAATTGTTTTGTTCTCGATAACGTGAAACTGAAAAAAATTCGTCTACATGCAAAATCGTTATGCTAGTGTAAGACAAGGGGCCAACAAGAATGTATAAACATGCTTTGTTTTTACTTTTTTGTCACAATCGGCTCGAAGTTTTCATCTAGCTTAGCAAACTACATCTTTTGGTAGCTTTACAAAACTTACAGTATAACAAAATGACAAGGGAAGAACTAAAAGAAACGTAGGACACCGACAAGGAAAAATAGCGTGAACTCTATTGCACGTTAATCATGTATTACAAAAAATGACTCGGCCAGCTCACAGTAAAATACTTTCCCGAACTACTGAAAAAAGTACGACTAATGCTTAACTTGTTTTGAGATCAGGCTATGAGCAGCGAATTAATTGCTTACAATTAATGCTACTGCGCTACAGCTACTTAAACCAAAAACTTATGTACAACAAAACATTATTTTCTGTTGTCTTGACTATCTGGAATCAAATCGGATAAAAAGGTAACGCATTTCTTATGTGTGCACGAATGGAATTTAAATGGTAAGAATGAATTAATGATAATAATAATTAATGATCTCATCATTTGGCATGATCACACCCGTGTCTTGTCCTATAATATTATGTAAAAGGCGGGCATTTCAATGAACTACAATGATGTTGTACATGTAGCTTAAGATAATGAACGAAAAGCAATAATAATCATGCAAAAAACATAACAGTTATTATTATTATAAAATTTTGTTGTCAGCAAGTTTTTAACTTAACCATACTGAGAAAAAATGTAATTTTAATACAGCAGTAATGCGTTTAAACGGCCAGTTTTTAAGTACATACAATATAATGCAAGGTAAGGAATAAGTATAGGAATAGAATGACAAATGAATGACAAAAAGGGGTACGAAGTTCTATGAACAAGTTATCAGTTTTAAATTGAGGGAAAAAAGGCAAAATGCATGCATACTCCTTTTTATTAATTTTTTGCAACATCCGAAAATAGGCATGTTCCCATTTTACTTGGTCCTACAACGAGTCAACTCAATATGTGTATAAATATTATATGTGTTTACTCCATACTCAATATTCGTATCTGTGACATTTATAGCTTTAATTATTCAACTCATCCTTCAAATTGCACGAAGTTGTGGTTTGCGTAAATCAGAGAAGATTAGGAATGCATAAAAATTAGCTGTTTTTTTGTTGGATATCACGATAAACCCATACAACTTTTAGGCCAATTGAGGCAAAAGGAAAACAGAAATTGCTTTGTGGTGTCTCCAAGGTTTTCTGTGTCGCAAAACTAAATGGATGACATTATGAATTAGAACTGTTTTGTTTTATGAACTCTTTTTAAAAAGCACTACTCTGGCAGAGCATATTGTTATGAATATAAAATATAGTAATTGTAAGAAAATCAACAGAAACTCTATTTGACAATGAGATTCTCAGGGTGCATTATTACTTACTATACTAAAAAATAAATATTGTTACTTCATAGTTGACATCATAGTTAATGTTATTTTCATTTTTAATACTTCCTCTTTTGCGTAGTAAATTATTTATTGTAGGTTTAGCATCATTAGTATTTAAGGATAGTGATAGAAAATAGTTGATCATTTGCTTCAATCATCAATTTTATAAACTCATCATAACTTGGTGCATGCAAAACGTAGTTTTAGGTAGCAAAAAAGTACTTTCTAAGTAGTCATTTGTAAATCGTATTATTTTACAACGCCCACACATGATGATCATAAATATAATTGTATATCGTTTGTAATATAACCAGTAAAATTGTCAGTTTTGTCGTAATAATGAGCCTAGCTCTGTAATACTAAAAGTAAACGATAAATTTCCCTTAACCCATTATGTTCCACCTTAGAGAAGCTCCTCAAACCAAAAATAAAATATTTATTAAAAATTGTACAATATTTTAATTTCCAAAGCCTTTTTTCATATTATGCGAAAACTGGGTGTAAAAGGTAGGTGTGAATTTTATAGAAGTAGAATTAGTAGAACTTGTCATCATTATCATAATACTATTATGATTCATGCTAATATTCTTTACATTTTTTCGTATCAAGAAACCGTATGTGATAGATTCTAGTTTATGAATATAAGTGTGTATGTATTTATGTATATATTTACGTATTATTTTAAATATCAGTTATGTTGTATAAGTAACAAGATTGATGATGATGAAACGGAGATCAGAGAAAGTGGCATGTAGATAAAATGTTTAAACAAGACAGTTTGTTTTTTCCATGAGATTGATACATAATTCAAAATGTATAATAATTATAATCACTTAAAGCATACGATACACAGTTTAAGACTTTAAAATCCTATCACATAATTTTAAAAAATGTGTATTAAGATATGACCAATGATTTTTGTCATTTTGGACCTTAAATATCCAGCAGCATTTTATCATCGTCATTTTGTTTATATACTTTTATGAGTATTGAGTTATCTCAACAGTAGTACAGCGAGTAGATTGAAACATTATCACTGTAGAAATTTTGCAAATAGTTAGTGTACTTAGTGTGACTAGTTGAAAATTATAAAATGATTCCCTCAGTAACAATAGCATGTTAATACTATTCAATGAGATAGTGTCAATACTAATTTCTTTCTGTTTTTAACCAAATGCAATATATGAAAAATGCAAACCCTTTACTAAACCATTATTACACATTTCCAGCCTCCCAAGAAATTATAAAATGTGCTTCTGTTTTATTAGTAATTTTATGTTGATGTTGTTGTATTTTACACAAAGCTCATTCATCATAAGTAATGCTAAACTTTTTAAAAAAAATTGCTCTCAAGGTCGTCCTCTTTTTTGTTGTTTAAAAGTGAAGGGTGATAAAATGAATGTCAAAAAATTAAATGGGAAGAAAAACAGCAACGAAAAAAGTCAATATTTTATTATGCTAATTTACATACACCTAATTACTCCAATATTATGATTTACACTACAAACTACTCTTGATGAAAACGCGTTTGATACGCCATTCAAAGGAAAACAAAAAGAATCATTGTCACTCAAAATATACTGAATACTTATACACACACGTGCATGTCTTTGAACTATTTTGTAACCATGTGTAAAGTTTTTTGAAAGAGTGAAGTCCATTCAAATATAAACTGCAATTAGGCACTTTTGATGTAATCTCTTTTAAGTTATGTATTATTATATTCAAGTAAAAATGCAAAGGAAAAGTTATCATGATGATGATAATGATACAAGAAAGGAAGCAATTGTTATGGTATACGCAAAAAAAGAGTAAACAAAGTTTTTCACAATCATCATTCTCATGAGTTGTGACTAGTGACTTGTGAAAATTATTGTATAATATAAAAACTAGTATAATGTTTTCGTGGAAATAAGAAGGAAGGACAATTTAAAGTGGCCGTGCTTCACATTTCATTCGCAATCCACTGTAAAATGGGGTTTATAGTGCATTGTGCAAAAAAAATGGCAGTACAGTAAAGAGAATACTAAGTAATGATGAGTGTTACTATATTATATATACTATGTATGAGTAAAATGCATCAATATGATACAGATATATTGGAATATTTATGATATAGTACAATTATGAAGGATCTTGTTAGTAATTTTGTAGACCTTATTATTATTATGATTTCTTTGTAGAAATGTGATTTTAGGGTGGAAAATTTTTTGTAGTTGTAGTGAATAATAATATTGTCAATAATAAATATGAAAAAAAAACTTGTTAAAATGCATTATGTTACATTTATTTATCGATTTTTTTCTGCATGGCTTTTCATTATTATATGGCATGTATCTTGACTGACTTGATTTCTTTTGCACCATTTACAAATTTTCTGTTAAAATGATAATCAGCTACATGAATTTTTTTGTTCATTGCTGATGTTTTTTATGCACGACAAAAGAAACCTTTTTAATTTCCAGTATTCAGTTTGCAATATTGAATATGCTCAGCATTATTTATGCTCAGAAATTATAAGATGCGTTAATTCGTTTAAAAGTCAGTTTTTGTCGGAATGTTACTCGTTTGGATCTTGTTTTGATCCCTTATTTTCCGATTATGAATGTGTAAATTTTGAATGGCAAAATTATCCTACGTATAATATGAGCAAGGCAGCTAGTGAACAAATGACAAGCTATACACAATCTTGATGACATTAGTTCATGTAAATGTTTATGAATATTGTTTAAGAACAGACTACATATATATGCAGTTACATCAAATCATAAATTTCAAGTATTATTTCTAGACGAAGTAAGGTTTAACAACTTTCAAGAATTTTTGTAAACCTGTAAGGAATTTAAAGGTCAAAGAAGGAGTCAAATTACTTATTTTTCCAGGATATTATTGATATTAACTGCCTGTATAAACAACAAAGCAGTTGGTGTTGCCAGTAAAATAACTAAAATAGTACCTACGTAACTGTGCAAAACTCAGGCAGGTCTTTCCAAATGAAACAACATCACGTGGCGCACTCGCTTTTTGTGTGTGGAGTGTGGATACTTTTGCCACAAGTTGAAATATTATTTCCTTGACATGCACATATAGTTCCAGTCAGCCCAGCATTTATATAAGAAAAGAATTACAGCCTGCATATTCTTGATTCCATGACTTTTTGACCGTGTCTTCGGCTTGTATTCCTTAGTACTTGACTTTCGTTATAGTAACATGCCGTATTTTAGGTATGACTGATTGTGAGTTGAAGTATGGAAGTTTTTAAGAAATGAGATCTCGAAAACATTGGAATACAACCACGTAGAATGTTGTTGTTACTTGCGTGTGTCTGAACTTGATAAATGATCACACGAGGATTAGCAAGTAAAAGTATGCGAATGGTAACTAAACTATGTAGTATAATCTCTATAATGGTAGCGATTGTGCACATACTCCTCGTTTTTACCAGATTGAAAAGCGATGATAATGATAAATAGAAGCATTACCCTAAATATCAACTGATTTTAAGGGCATTTACGATAAGGTATTTTTAAATATGCATATTCAGGCTGTCACCACTCAACTAATACGATAATCAAAAATATCTTTAATGGATTTGTTTTGGGAGTAGTAAGATAAGATGCATCTAATAAAACTGCGTACTAGTTAAGGTAAATAAATAAACTTGTATTTGAGCCAACAAAAACGTGAGTAATTTGATATTTTATTGCATGCATACATAATAGTACAAAGAATTTGCCCAGAAAGGTGAACTTTTCAAGTAGTCAAGTCATAAAAGTTACAAAGTCGGCTAAGAATTCAAGAAGTTGTTAACGCAACTTTGTAAAAAATGTCTGTACGATATAGTTTATCCATACAATTTTTAAACGTGTACAGTAGCAATAAACATGACAATTGAAAGCCCTGCCTGATTTAGAAAGGATGACAATGCTTATCATTATTTACGACGGTTTATTATTAAAATTTGAAAAAAATACTAAGTGAAATATTTGATGACTAATGACTAAATGTTACTAAATAATTAAGTAGAAATTATAGACTATTTCTTCATGACAGTCGGTTTCATCTAATGTAAAACATATATTTAATGTGAGATGTAATGCAACTCATTTAGTGATGCCTAACTATTCGTACATCTATTATAACAGTTTTATATTGTTTAGTGAACGTTAGTAATTACATTGTTTAGTAATAAATAACAAAAGCTCATTATAGCGCCATCTCAATATACGTATAAATGTAAATTAGGTTTTTGCAATAAAGGTGCCGCCGGTACAAGACAAAAAAATGCATACATATAAGAATTGTTTTAAGAAATGTCAAAAACTGTAGAGCTTAGACAATTAGTTGTAAATGATCCATGATATGTAACAAGACATACGTATTACTAGTACCAAACAGTAAATGCGTGCGTAACAATGAAACATATACATAGCAATAACTGCAAAAAAAAAGTTTTTCAGTCTCTTTTTCTAAAATAAGTAATATTTTTCTTAAGAATTTCATCAAAATGAAGAAATAGTATTATAAATATATACGCAGTATTGCTACATTGATAACTTTTAACATGATGAGTTTAAGTAAACGTTATACTGTATAAAGATAATGTTAATCACATAATGATTTGCTAACTTTTAGAAAAGCGAATCATTAATCAATTAATTACACTATGATTAACGATGCTAACCGGAGTAAAATTGTTCATACAATGTATCATGTATAAAAATGTTTAAACAAGCGATAAGCATCAAACGAAGGCAAAAGAGAAGATAAAAAATGTCGTTTTAGATAATTCAGTTGTTGTATACATGCATACATACAAAATGTTGTACAATGTAAGTTTGTTTGAAGAATAAAAGGATATTACAAAAGAAATTGATAAGGAGCTAATGTTTCATTTCCAAAAAAAACTCTGTTCTTCCATTTCTCCATGAAACTCACCATTGCGAATTGCATCTTATGCAAAACAAGCATTTCCATTTTTATGATAAAGACTATTAAGAGGTTGATGTACATTGCACACTGCTAACTGCACACATACAAAGCGAGCTACGCATACATGCATTTAATGCACATGACCTGATAACAATTCGCTTCGCATTATGATCATGATCGCGACTGCGACTGAAAAAAAAAACAAGATAAAATTGGGACTCCAATCCAAAACCTTTTTTGATTAAAAAATTGATAAACAAATGATTTTAAATAAAAAATTCAAATAACTCGCTCTAAGGTTTAACAAATCAAGACAACAGGATGTAGTACATTTGCATAAAAAGGTAAAAACGTTAAAGCATCGAAGGTACACGTTATGTTATGTAGCAATGTTCAAGTATGTGGCAGTAAGTGCAGTGGCATATCTAAAGTGAACTGGAAATGGAAACCAAACAAATATGGACAATCTCCCACAAAAACCAGCGAAACGAACACGCCTGTTCTCTTCATTCGTCTTCTACCCTGCAGACGGCTTTGATTGTTCACAAGTGAGCTTCTTCATATTCTTGATAGATTTTTCTCGCGTTGGCTAAAATTTAACAAATTGTTAAAAAATTAATTCTGAAAGACAAGTATTTTTGTTTTAACCAGCGTTCATCATCTTTTCTCATTCGTGATCGAGACCGAAGTAGTGGTAAGTATTTAATAAAACATAAAACCCTAATATCATAATTTTCATGAATTTATTGCTGGTGCTATTTATATCATATTCGCTTGAAACCATCTCTAATTGCCTATTGAATATTTTGTATGATTTGCAGTGAAAACCATGGCTAGTGAGCAGAAAAACTCCTATGGTGGAGCTAAGTCGCCTGACGTTTTCGACATGGGCCAAGGAACAGCAGGAATGGGGGCATCCGGTGCTTCTCAGTTCGGACAACCTACTACCATACAAATCAGAGGTCCTGCAGTTATTTTCACCAATCCTGGAAGATACTCTGTGTCAATGGATTTTGGAGGAAACATGGCACGTACTTTTGGGGCCAATGTAAATCCTAATCCCGGTCGTCGCGTCCAATTTTCCGGGTAAGCGTAATTTTTTAGCGTGCCTTTTACATGGTGGCATGAGTTCCCTAGTTGTAAAATTGTACGCTGGATCTACCTCAACAAATGTTGTTTTTTTTGTTTGTTTTTTCAGTGACACTGTATACTCCAAACCCCACAATCCATCAGCTAGGATGCCGCGTGAATCTACGCCTTATCCGAGCCGTGTGCAGTCTCCTAACGCAACGATTGTACCCCTAGAACAATCACCCAAGTACTTTAACCCTTGAGTGGAGTTCGTTGATATTCCTCATTATTATATTTACCAATGAATTTTGTTGTGTAAGTACGTTTTTTTTCAATATATGAGGTCACGAAAAAATAAAACATGATAAAATACGTTTTGATTTGTCTTGTTCCTGCCACTTTTTTCTAATGTGCGTAGGTATGCATTGTGTATGTCAAAATTACCATGCGCAAACTTACTTAAATCATTCTGTTTTTATACTTAATTTCATTTAATTATTTGTATTTGCTGGTTCATGGCAAGAAGTGAAAAAGTAGCCCTGGAGAAGAGGTGGCATTTGATCATAAAAATTGTGCAACTCGTATAATATTCTCATAACTTTTCAAATGTCTAGACACATTTAGCTCATAATCATTTATTTATCGGCCATTTAATTACATGATTGCAAGACAAACTTGATATTCTAGGTTAACGTCAACATCATAGCAATTATATTTTTGCAGACCTTTCACGGCATGATGACAATAAAACTTCATAGGCATATAGCAATTTTCTCATGATCGATATTTATAAATAATCAAATCCTATCCAGACAGACCATTATATTTCTTTTGGAAGAAAAGTTAGTGATGCTGCTTGCCTAAGAGCCGCAATTCATGGATGCTTTCATTTTCATACATGCTTATAATATATGCGTTTAGCATTCACAAGAAAAAAATAAAAACAAGTTGAGGATGTAAACTTGACAATGATTTTAAACCCATAAAACTGCACGTCACAACCCCAATCATACTTCCTTGAAAATAATATATTACTGTTTATATCAAGCATAAACTATACATTTACAAATATGGCATGTTAAGAAATTTTAAAATATTCATGGATTTTTTTTTGATAAGTACATCAAATAAAGAGTAAAAAGTAACCTAGTAAGTAGAGTGTTTGTACCAAAAATTGTACTTGACATTTTGTTTGAGGAGAAAAGATCGTTAACAATCAATAGATAGCGTTTACAAATAACACAATACGGAGAACTAATAAACATTTACAAACAATATGTCATAACCTTGAAAATTATTAAATGAAAAATAGGCGCAAACTTGGAGTATGAACACTAGTGTTAAAGATTTTAGGACAGCTGGGAATTTCAAGATTGTTACACCTGCGTGTCAAGAAAAAGGAAACTGCTACTTTATTTTCTGACTCATCCCTCAATTGATTCTGATCACTGATAACTTGTTCCGATGCTTGATGGAGCATTTCTGTAACATTGAAGTCCACTACTTGTACTTTCTGCTTGCGGCCTTCCTCATCCACGATTCGAGGAACTGGGTAATATCGATTTCCATTGGATACGGTTGTTACAGAACCAATGACGTCAATTTCCTCCAGTTTTTCCTTATCTTCTTCTCCAATTCTCTGAACAACGGCAAGGGAAACAGTTAGCTTGGCTCTGGTCACCTTCGCCAGAGACGACTTGTCAAGGGTGTAGTGGATGACCCCTTCAACAACTTGGGAACCGTTACTGAATATTGGGTTTTCTAAAAAAAATTAAATGAAAGATTTATGAAATTAGTTAAACTGATTATAAAACTTTTTATGTCATCAGTTAACATTTTATTACATTGCTTGGTTAAAATCTTATATTGATAAGGTTCTTATGCATACCTTCTAATTTAACCGCTCTTAAACAAGTGTAAGCTGAAGTGTAGGAATCGCTCATTCGTCTTATCATAGAAGAAACTGATGACCTATGCCTTGGTGAAATCCGCCTGGAAAAAATGGATGGTTTTGCAGTAATGGAAGGGAAACTTCCACAATCCACAAAATACTTGCTCATTGAAACGGATGCCGCAGAAGAGCTGGTTTTTGAAAAAGATCTACCCTCACTATAGTAGCAAGTGAGAAGCACACACAGCAAGGCAGAATTAATTAAGAACTGACAACCCTTCATTTTCTTGACTTGACTTTTGAGATAGATTTAGAAGATAAATGATTTTAAAATTGTTTCAAAAATATTAATGCAAGATTTATTTGTCACTTAGTCGTTAGACGTGCACTTTGCCCAATGACAGAGTATGCGTTAACTTTTAACTCTTGACTCGATTAGTGTGTGATATATGACAACGTAAAACATGGGGTGTCAATGTACTGATTTGTACTACTAACCTGAGAGATGTGTCACAGCAAAGATGCAAAATGCAACTCTTCACCGTCGAAAGCTCAGCTATCGATATTTATAGCGACTCATAGCAGCGTGCATGACAGAAACATGACTTAGCAATGCAAAATACAATTCAAAGTTATCAAGATATAAGTGATGATGATGATGGGGATTGCTCTAGCGAAACATGCATGTAACAAAAGACTAGATAATATGACATATTTAAACTTCGACTGCGCCTTTTTTAAAGTAATGTATTCCTATTTCAAAATACTTATGGATTCTTTTTTTTTCTTGAAGTCAACGTCCACATTTATTTCAGTTTATAGGAAGCATTTCTCCATCAATTTCATGCAACCTTGTCGCTGTCAAAATTTTAAGGAAAGCAAGAAGTAGCACAAAAGTTTGGAAATAAAATATGTAAGCTCATTAGGGCGACAAGCCTTTAACGCTTAAATACGGCTACACACTACGTAAAAACGACTTTGACACACGATGTTATAATAGAACTCCCTCTGGAATTAATATAAATTTTGCGAGAAGAGATCACTGCTGCAAACTAATTTGTACAATCTTGGGAGAAATTCGGATTCCTATATCTACAAGTTGTATGCTTCGATGGTGGACAAATAGGCAAGCCATAATCCTCAAAGGTCGTATATATAAAAATACTCGTGTAAAACGTTTAGAGATCATATATTGAAAATATTGAATAATGGATGGGAGGTTAAGAAGTAAGGAGAAACCATCCAGGCAGAGTAAAATGATGTTTTAAACATGTTACAACAATTGAAATGTAAAAAATCAAAGTTTACTTCCTTATTCCTTATTGAACGGAACTTGCTAAACAATTTATAAATCACGCCCATTTTAACGCGTTTTTTATGAGAATTTATACAAGAAGTCCTGGATAAGACATGATAATCAATTTTTTGCAAGAGTATTCCTTAAACCAAATGTGATGAAATAGTGGAAAATTGTATTGTTCATACGTGTTTTTTCGAAAAAGATATTTTTTTTTACCTCAAAATGCATTATTAATTAGTTTCAGGCGACAGTAAGATGGCATGAAGAAATTGTGTTGCAACAAAAATTATTCAATTTTTTTTTTCAAAAATTAAGTTCGAATTTTCAATATCCTAATTTTCGAAAGTATTCCTGAAATGGTTTCCAAAGAATAAAATACTTCCTGACTGTGTGTGTGAAAAAAATTGATAATGAGATTGACACCAAATGCTTTAATGTCGTAATAACAATGCAACTTTAAGATTTCTTAAATGCGGTTATGTTGGCGACATCACTATTTGGCATCAAATTTGCTATTTATATTTTACTCATTTTCATAAAGCAACGCAATGATTACTTGGAACTGCGTGTTTACAACTGCATTTGTAGGTTTCAAATACAAAGATAGTTTCTACAGATAGCATTGTATAATGTTATGCGGCGTCAGTATTTACTCTCATCTGAAATACGCATGTTGTCGCCTGATGTAGGCTATGGTTTTATACAACTGCGATAACAGCGATTGCAAAATTCTGCAAATACTATTTAAATTATTCACAAGATTAATTCGGCGACAGCAAAAAAAAAACAGCATCGTTGTCTCGAAAGAGAAGTAAGTATTTACGAAACAAAAATAATACTAATTTTAAATTCCTGTCAAATGTACGCATCACACGATTCTTATCATGTAACCTTGTCTAAACATGGTATTCTTAAATATTTATAATATATGCATACATTCATGGATATTGGAATGGCAAAGTAAGTACTTATTGATGTTCCATCTAATAAATAATTAATTGGAAGGGAATCCTGCGCTGAGTGCGTGACTTGTGACTAGTACTATGATATTCGTTGCTTCTAAATACCCAAAGGACACAACCTCGATTACAATCAATATACAATTTGAAATGGAAAATTGTTAAAAGCGCAAAATAAAATGAAGACAAGATGCCTTTCACTGATCAGTTGCGTGTAACAAGCAAGCATCTCTGGCGCCTAGAAAAAAATGTGTCGTCATCACTACCTATCACAACATAAAAACGTTTAAAAAAATTGTCCCATTATTTCGATGTTTGAAATGTCTTTCACAAATACCATGGATCGTTGGATTATAACCGTGGAAAAGGACTTTCGTTTATGCACATGAGCTGTTTACTTTTCAGCTAAACCTAAACATCTAGCATTCACGAAAATTGTACGATTTTCATGAAATTCAAAAAAAATCATAATGGCCATGATACCTTAATCTTGATATGAAATAGATGTATATTAGCACATTTGTTAATTCTTCGGTCATTGTACAAGATTTTTGCAAAAGTCTTAAAAAAATCGTAGTAATAAGATAAAACAGTCAATTGTAGCAGAGAAGTGTTTATTGCAAAATTTCAGACTCTAGACAGAAATGTGATACAAACAACACCAAGATAAACATGCGTCTCAACGTACAAGTATAAACAAATAATCGTCTGCTGGAACTGATTGCTTCTATCTTTCTTCCTATGTTTTAGCAGAGCATCAGGTTCAAATGTCAACAAATTGCTTGATTTAACTGTTCTTTAATTTTTACTGCAGTAATCATTTACACAATGGAAGGTCAACATCTTTTCTTTTGTGGTGTATGGGAAAAGCTTAAAAACCCATTTAGACATTTAGCTCATAAAAAAGGTCAGGGAAGATTAGCCTTGTGTTTGTAATACCTTTTGTAGTAATAATGAGGAAGAATGTAAATGCATTCATGCTCATGGATTCCTAATGTTCAAAGCCTGGACTGCATTCATGCAAGTCAGAACTTACTAACTTGGATGATGAACTATGTTATTATTCAACTGTATCTATTAATCCCGAATCAAAACAGTTCTGACTTTGATTTGTTGAAAAATGGACATAAATCAGATATATTTTGCAATATGATATTTCACATTTGTGACTACATTTTATTTTTTACTATTTTAAACTTGATACATTTAGATAAACAGCAAAATGGTAGTATTTTATGGATAAACAACTTGGTTGTGCTTAGTACAGCACAAATTTTACATTGAAAAATGGAACGATGAGATTGAGATCTATCAAACTGGCAAAAACTCAGTACTGTTCAGGATATTGAGATCCATTTCTTCATTGACAAAATACATTATTATACATATCAACCCCAATTTTAAATGTGATTTTGGCTATTATATCCAAATATTTAGACAAAAAATCAAAATGCAAGTATAATTGTAACCGTTTAAGAAAAATTCATTACATTACTTCCATATCTAAACTTACAAAGATGAGCAACGTTCTAGTAAAAATATTTGGAAAGTCCAATTATGTAAAAGAAACAATTGAATACGTTGACTGAGAAAAAAATTCAATAAGTCTAAATTGACGTCAAGTACTGTCTACTTTAATTCTGAAATAATAAACTGACTTTCATACATATTTTTTACCATCCAAGCTATTAACAATAGTTGAAACGACCATTGTAAGTTTTGTAAAATTTATTGTGCAACACTTTTCCTTTTTTTCTAGAGCAATAAAATTGTTTCCTTTAAATACAGTTAACACTAAAAAATCTAATAAACAAACTACAAAATATATCGAATGCTATACTAACATTAACAACCACATCAATCACCAATATCTGTTACCTGACTTGATTTGACATTATATGGTGTCATGTCATCTTGAAAATGCAAAAAAAAAAATCTAGTATATCTGCAGTTAATTACTTATAACTAACAAGTTTACACTAACTAGTCTAAAATGTTTTGTATGTTTGACACAAAATATGTTTTCAACTGTTTATCTTCCAAATGCGAATTAGTTGAGACTCTGTTCTTATAATGCACGCAAATTTAAGAATGATGAGCTTTATGTTTTTTAACTACTCATTTTAAACTAAATTGTTTAGCTAAAGTAAAACAGTATAAGTCAAAAATTTAAACAACGCGATAGATATCTCACTTATCTTTTGATACGGTAGATTTTGTTATTCACACCACACTCATCTTTGGCATCATTGATTATGTGTTAATAATATTCGTAGTAGGGTGATACCTTTGAATTAATGAAAGGTGCCTGGCTTATTATTTATGGCTCGTTTGATTTAAATATTTCAATTCTCAATCAAGCTAGCAAAAGTTATATTCTAATATTTATGCAAGTTTCAATACGTTTTAAAATTGTTGTGTGTGTGTGTGTATTTTAGAAGCCTAAAGATATTAATTAAAACTAATACTACCATAAAACCAGATGCTCGCAGTTTTTGAATATTAGAAATGTTGTTGTTCTGGTGCATCAAGTGCGTCAACTTGTTCATGGATTGGCAGAATGGACTCTCATGTGCCTGTTGAGATTTCCTGACTGTGAGAAACGCAACAGGCACAATTTGCATTGATACGGTTTCTCTCCGGAATGAATTCGAAGGTGCTTTGTGAGTGTGCTGGAATCGGAGAACGCCTTTTTACAGAGTCGACATCGGTACGGGCGCTCACCAGAATGGGTTCTCATGTGCGTCGTAACTGAAGAGCTTTGGGAGAAACGCCTGTCGCAAATTGGACAGCGAAACGGTTTCTCTCCAGAGTGTGTCCTTACATGAGCTGTCAAATTTGCAGCTTGGCTGAAAGATTTGTGACATTCAATGCAGCGATACGGTTTTTCTCCAGAGTGCGTTCTTAAATGTGTTTTCAGCGTTGACGGTCGAGCATACGTTTTTCCGCAAATGCGACACAAGTTTGCTTTACCGTTGTAGCCGCTACCGCTGAGTGCAGGACTTATTGGCTCCGAGGATGACCCTAATAAAAAATATTTTTAAAAAATATCGTGAAAATCGTCATTTTTATTTTATGAGCACTTGGCACTTTTCTTTTTATGTACAACTTACGAGCTGATTTTTGACGCTTTGGCGTGCTATTAGTTGGCGATGCGTAACCGCGTGTGTTTGATGACGACAAACTGGATGTTGGTGTAATAATTGAAGATGAACTAGGCATCCATTGTGATCTAAATGACTCAAGGGGAGGTTCAGGCCGAAAGTCTGCTGCAAAACTGTACGTTGCACTGTACGGTTGTGGGCAAAAATTTTGCGTTGTACTGCTGTAATTTGGATATGCAGGTGGAAGTTGGGCATGACCATGACTATTTTGACAGCTATTGGCACCCGATGACCAGTTCACCTGCAAATAGTTTCGAATATCATTTTTATTTCTAAAATTTCACAATGCCCCAAATCACTGTTTTGTCAACAATTGCAACTTTTTCACATATTATATCTATTATAACAAATTTCACGCATATAATGCACATGATTTTATTGATTTTTTTTTGCGTATATAGCATTCGTAAGAATGTATACCTGATGTTGCAGAGCCGCATCCGACGGCAAGTATCCCATTGTCATATTCATTGAAACGTTGACACTCATTGACGGAAATGGAGCTCCGAAATTTGATGCTGAAGATCCACCAGGATTCGGCACAAATGACTGTTCAATACAATATGTAGGGGAATACCCATTCGGTGACAAGAGCTGGAATTTTCAACCAAAATTGTGGTATATATTAATTGGAGTTAGAATGTCCAAAGTTTAGCGTACTTTTAATTTTAAAGTTAAGTATTTTAATTTTATTTTAAATATTTGACATTCTCACCTGCTGTGACTGCGAGTAGCTTGAATAGGGCATGGGTGACAGCTGTCCAGTAGCCGGTGTGGCACCCACAGGCGGTGAAGTTTTGAAGGAGAAAAGTTCAGATAGATCACTTTTCTCTCGGAATAATGAGCTTTCCCTGCGTAGCCACATTTGTAAACAAATTTTCAACCGTTAGTAATACTAAATATGTGAGTATTTAAATACAAGCCTACAATTAAAATTAGTGATAAATAAATTTATAAACTATATTGCTAAAATTACAAATATAATGTGAAGTTGTCGCAAGAAAGACGACTTTTTCCCTTAAAATAGAGGGGAAGACAAGCATTTTTTACATGTTGCTTACTTGTATGTATTTGACGGAGCGAAAATACTGGGAAGTGGCTCAAGCTCCAAAGGAGGCAGCGTAAAGCTGGCCATATTAGAGTTATTGCTGAAGATTTCATCAGAATTGGGCGAGGTGAGCTCCCCCGACCAACCTGGACTGTCAGAAAACAAGGCATCCATTCGGATTTCAGTCTCTTTTTATCAATCTTTGCGCAGAGGTTGATATTTCATCTCTCAGTGGGAAAGTACTTCCTTCTTGTCAACAGATTTTTCCTTTTCCAGTAGTACTAACAGCAGCAGCATCATTTTCATGATCTCCGCTCACTCATCATCGTTATCCGGTTGTATGTCATCGTACAGTTCTGATTTTTACGTTCTACATCACATCATGGAGAAAGAAAGAAAATTGTTGGTGGTTATTGTCGAATGAGAAAATCAACACAACATGTTATTATGTACTACGAGGCTACAGCATCACTTCATCTTTCTCCACATCTCTTTCTCAAAGCATCATTCTATTGATTCAACCGCAAAAGGTATTACACACAACTTTCATGGTACTTATAGATTGCCAAATATTACCCTCCTTTTTTGTTTTCATCCGATTTATATCATGTTGTACATATAATTTCCCATTTATCTTTGTGGTTTATCAATATGTAAAGTGTACTGTCATTCTCAATTATACAGATAAACATTATTGTCTCTTGCTTTCTACCAGCAATAATAATAACATTATATTACTGAGATGCTAGTGAAAACACGATAATAGGACGATTTAGTTTTTGGTGTAATCGATTTTCCCTTGTTTTAGGAAGGAAACAATATGTTCGCTATGATTGCGAGGTTGCAGTATACATACAAGAAGGGGCTTATTTTAAGGACCGCAATACAATTTTTCCTAAATGAAGTGAAGTGCCGGTCTGCCAACAACCATTTACCTATTTTGCGGCTCGACTTAAAAGTGTATGTATAATGTATACCAACATTTTCACATGATGTTTCTTTTTGTATATATTGTTAATGCAATTAATTATATTTTTCTCTAAAAGATATGCATTAATTACATGTACATATATATGTGGGTATTGTGCCACAGTATCTTAATATAACTACCAACAGATAATTACAATCTACATTGCGCATTGTCATATTTAGTAGCGTCATTTTTTTCAGGGAAAGAGACAAAATAGACCCTACTGCACTGCACAATTACCAAATGCGTACTAAATTTAGGCCAAAGTTGAAACAGAAATATTTCATCACATAATTAAAACTACTGGTTTTTGCATCTAAGGTAAGGAATAAATGTTTTGGTTGCTTTTTAACATTTAAAAAATATGTATTTTTATATTAGTAAGTTAATCGTAAGTAAAATCTATAGTTATAACTTGCATTTATCGTAAGCTACGTTATATAATATAGCGGTCCCTCATTACAGCTTCACAAGTTTTTGTCGACAGTCAGTGAGTAAGGGAGATAGAAAGAGAGAGTGGTTCGGTGGGAGGCTACCTATCTCAGCATTCAGCCAATGTGAGAAAAAAGGGGACTGGTTTGATGGGAGAGACCTTTCCTTCCTGTAACTTACTCAAATAAGTGTATTACACACGACACGAGCTATTTAAGTAACATTCGTCTCGTAATGATGTGAGTATGTAAACAACTGAAGAGAGAAAAGGGTTGTTTGAGAACTCCGGACTTTGCCATGTAACCTTTACAACTGAATTTCAAAGTGGTGAATGATTTCAAATGAGCTAACCTGGCCAATTTTCATGCAAAGTTACAGTATATTTATTTCTGTGTATAATATATATGTATCGGCTATTCGAAGAAAATATTTCAGAATTATTCATTACATTTGCATGAATGAACATTATTTTAAAACTAACATTCTAAATATATAGCTACACATATGCATACATACATATATAACTATACAACCCTTAGTTTAAAAGTGAGTTATGATTAAATGTCTTAGTCAATAAGATGTCAACTTTGACAAAGAAAATTTTAAATGTACTCTATAAGGCTTTGATTCCTCATGTGGTTCGGACTTGAGTGTTTTCAAAGGGAATTTAAAAGTTGATTTATATTTCATGTTTATGGAAACTGCAATCTACATTTGTAAATTCAGGTAGTTTAAAGAAAATACATGAAGGCCGAAATACAAATATATAGTTTTACTATATATTTAGTTTCTTATTGAAAACAATTTTGGAACACGAACGTGCTTCATAAATATTAAAGTAAATCGGTAAAGACTAAGCGTTAAATATTTAAATAAATGACACATTTTGAACGTACTTCCACCTAAATTATAAATATAATTGATGATTCAACGAATATAAATGCAGCTTTGGTGATCGAGTTCAATTTACGAATTACATAAATACATATTACAGAAACAAGAAACCATGGACTATATACCCACTATTTTAATCTAGCATGTTAGCTATTCTGACATTTTATGAGTACAAAGGTTTATTTATATGTATATATACCCAAGTAACCTGGATAACAAAATGATATTGAAGAAATTGTATAGAAAAGTTTGAAATCCCAAACTGGCTGAAACTTCGTTTTAATGTGTCATGCATTTTTCGATTTTCCCTTAAAATAAAAGTTCGTTGAGTACGCAAGTTGCGTAACGTAACTAATTGTGTTTCTATTGAATTCTTAGAAACATTGAGCATAGCACGTATTAGCAATAGCAGTTAAATATAATAGTAAATGCTTATACGATTTGTTCCAACTTTATGTTTGTTTGTTAAAGTATGTTATATTGCACACAACTGACATGTAAAATCATGACTTTTTGATTTGCATTAAATGAGTTTATTGTCATATCTCTCCCATAACAAAACTTACATCTTCATTGTCAAATGTCTACGGCGTTTTTAGCTAAATGTAATTTCAAAAAAACTGATTAGCTTACCCAATTTTAGTTCCACAGCTTTTCTGCAAAAATGTACTCTATATAAGTTAGTAGCGTTCCAACTTGCTAAGCTCCACTCTTCAACTTATGCATAAGAGAGTATTTGATCAAAGGATTTTTTATGCAGAATACCGGAAACACGTCCATTTATGTTACACTTGTCATGTGCACTGGTTTTTCGTAATTACTGTAAAACAATTATCAAATTACTGAATTATTTTTTTAACCACACCAAACTTAACTACTGAGTTATTCTGTTACTTTTCAAAAGAGAGTTTAAAACGACACTATATGTATTTAAATTTAGGCTAAAACACCCCTGGCTTTATTTCACAGAGCTTTGTCACTTTCATGTTGCTTAACTGAATTACTTTCGTAAAACAATCGTGGTTGTTTGGCAGCGAAAGGCCGAGATGAAAATGACTTACCGGAATACGAGGTGAAAACAAAATCCTCTTAACATGCAGAGTGTGACAGTTGGAAAGCACAAAACCTTTATTCATCGTCATCATGTTAAGTATGTAACGTAGTAGTTTAGTATTATATGTCATCGTCACTTATAAAACGTACAATATGTTGTTCCAAATATCCAAAAGACAGATAATAAGACTTTCCATATTGTACATTATGGAATGACGGAAGAAAGATAGACAATATGAATACCAGAGAGTCAATTTTCACCTATCTATATATCCATTTAGCTATTCCTGCTCCATGTCTGTCCTACCCTTCTCACCTTTTCCATAAGTTACCCTTCTTCTTATAACTGGACAATAAACGTGCATATCAAATTTAACCACGGAAAATGAATAGTATACAAATTGTTGATGATGGATGGGTAGATAGATAGACAGGTAGACCCATCGTCGTCGTGTCTCTTATGTCATAGTGAATTTCACTCATTTACCAGTTTACTAGCGGAGTATTCTGTGCACATGGTGCAAGCTAACCTGTTCTGTCTGTTTGCTCTTGTTTTTTAAAAGATAAAAATCTGATCTTTACTGTTTAAGGTTTTTTCCGTAAGCAGTCATGCATTTTTAGGTACATGTGCACTGCATTAAAGTCTGGGAAAAAGTGCACTTTTTTGTTCAGGAACATGTTGTTACTCTTCATATTTGAATTTGTATGTACATGTTTAAGTACCTTGTACAGCAGAAAATTATGATTATGTTAATAATGTGCTGACAAACTGTCATGAAAGTAGCGATGCGATGTTATGAATTCTTTGGAATTTTTTTTAACCAGATTAGTCAAATCGTACTGTGTAATGCTAATTAAGTTGAAATAAGTACTCACAAAGAAATACCTAGTTAAATTCATTATCGTTCATTTGTTCTTTTATGTTGGTGCGTGATGCGCTAATTAGCTATTACTGTTAGTACAGCAACCAATATTAGACAAGCCTCTTACTTAAGTGTATCGATATTTATATGTATGTATGTAGTTCGAAACTGCTTACCAATATGACACCAAAGCAGCACAATGTGTAGGGAGATCCTTGTGACTTGTGTCTTTGCTTAAATTGAAATAATATTTGTGACAACACAGATTCGGCGAGAAATTGGAAGACCAGAATTATACTCGATAGTAAAACTATATTGGTTATAGTGGTATTTTGACAAGGTAACTAATACGCTATTTATGTGTTTTGAACAAAATTGGTAGTGAGTAAAAGTACTCATATTTGAGGTGTTTATATAGTATTCAAGTTTCACATGTTTTTGCACATTATACTCTTGTCATTCTCCAGTAACATGCTTCTCGGCAAAAATCATATATGTCATATATGTCATAAATGTATATGTAATAATATCTTTAATACGATTATATTTTCGTACTAAAGTGCATGTGATCATGTGCTGCTATGCTGTGTTCTTAATTGATTCAGAACATTTTTTTAGAATGACTTTATGCCAAAATAAAGTGTGTACATCGCCTCTCTTTGTGGTGGTATTTTTTATAAACTTTTTTTTTGCATAAAATGTTGTTACTTGGAAACGTTTTTAAAGTAAAATTGGTTTGTGTATTTATTTACCTGTCGAGGAGTTGCAAAAGTGTATTCTATGAATACATGCATACAATATTTGACATTTCATGTCTCGAGATAAATTAAATAAAAATTCACGGGTTATTTGCATAGGAGTTCCAGAACAGTAGTATGTGCAATAAAATGAGTAGTTCTTTTGTCTGCGCCCGCACAATAAGTACACCAGTACAGCTTTTATGATAGGTATGTTGTTGCAGGTCAGCATCATCATCAGCCTCGCTTTCCCAATATCACTCTCTCGTCAACTAATACAGTTTTCGTCTTTAATTTTCTTGAGAGTTGTACTTTATGCTTTCATGTACTTAACCTGATTTGGTAAAGATAATACCCAATTAATGTATCGGTCTCTTCATCTGATTTTATTATACAGAAAAAACTTGCGACATAATATATGAGCATGTTTGTTTGTAGCATCATATGAAATATGATCTCTTTGCTTACTCTGTTACGCGACAAGCTTATTTCTTAGCGTAGCTTCTTTCGTAAAAAAAAGATTAGTGTTAATGTGGTACATAATGATGTTGACAATGGTCTTAATATCATTTATGAAAACTAACTTTAATTTAGGACAAATTAGTACAGCTGGCTGGTGTACCGTATTACCTCACAAATACATTTCCCCTTCACTTTTCCCGTCGTCTATGCAACCAGCTAAACTGTACGCCAGTTTGTAATCAGAAAAAAGAACGGTTTTACGGTTGATCGCGCACGTGTTGGGTTACCACACTACTTTTATTATACATCTTCTAACTACCAGTACCACAACCGCCGCCCGACCTACCTTTTTAAAACGTTGTTACGCAAATAGCAAGTGTAAAAGTATATTATTATGAGAAGGAACTTCATATATCTATCAATTTATATGGATGAATGAAGATGAGCTTTTTCCCTCTCTGT
Organism: Entomobrya nicoleti; assembly: GCA_034695465.1. Taxonomy (NCBI): domain Eukaryota; kingdom Metazoa; phylum Arthropoda; class Collembola; order Entomobryomorpha; family Entomobryidae; genus Entomobrya; species Entomobrya nicoleti. Next base: position 107,858 of record JAQFZG010000004.1, read on the forward strand.
CAACAGTCGATACTCGGGTTCCATTGTCCACATGTAACAACGAGTCACTAGAGAGTACACTTGTTTCTCCCGTTTGCTGTTAGCTTCCCTCCTCCTTCTGTTTGTATTCAGTCAACAATATATATGCACTCCCATTCACAGCTTCATTTCATGATGATGATGATGGTTTTTTTATTCATTCAAAGAGTGGAGTTAATAAACACCGTTATTTGAACTAGAAAGCAACTCAGATGAGTACAAAAGCAATTGATATGTGGTGACGTGTGTAAACATTAAGCATTGATGCCGGTTCGACATAAGGATATTTCGCTTTTTACGAGTTGTAATATGAGCACAGGAAAAGGTCGATTCAATTGTTTTACTCTTTTTTATATCACGGCCAATATTGAAAGAAGTTGTACTTAGCACTTCATTATTTACATTTTGTATGCAAACAGCTAAAGATTAAAACTATTTAGCAAGATCAACGATCCATAAAATTAATTTTTTAAACAAATATTTCAATTGCGAAGGTACGTGCACAGGTGTAGATAAAATATATTTTCTATCATGTTATGTTGTATGTATGTAGTTGGTTAATGAAAAAATATAAAAGATATGAAATTTTTTACATTTAGTTTAAGAGACTGATGTGAATCTAAGTTCCTGGGATGCTGAAAAGGATACATGCTCAAATGTGTACACTTTTTGTCATTTCCACGCTAACTAGTTGGAATTTTTCGGCAAAATGCTGAGTTTTAATTTATCTAGGGGGTTTGAAATATATTAATTTCTAGATTTCCAATTACAAAATCGATTAGTTATGGCATGCAATAAATATGAAAAGCTCTATACAGTAGCATTTTAAACCCCCGATTAAAATACGATTTGAATTATTTAAAGATTTACTGATAACTTTTAACGAAGAACTAATTTAAAAAAATGTGGATCCATCGGCACATATTTATGTCCCATGAACGTAGATTCGTGCTGGTGTCCCATACTGATGACGTTGACATTGGCATACACACCGGATGTTTGCGTCTATATGAAAATTGATATGATGTGTTGTGTTCTACTACCTAGAAAGTCCTTTTTCATTCATTTTTATCTGATAAGGTGCTATTGAAGGAAACTTATATTTTTATTCCAAAAAACGAAGACAAGGCGGAAAGAGTCAACGATGCAATATCCGTATTTCGTGTCTGTGTGTCTCATATGAAAAACGTACCGTATTGGTTTAATCTAAACATAGCATTGTCGTTTTCCGTGGTCGTCCTCATTCCTCATCAGCTATCATCATCACGTCCTATGTAATGCACATATACTCCCTTGGCTTATACGATACATTTCATTGCAACTTGCAACTTTAATGTTATTAGTTTGTATCACAGCAGGGGACTGAAGAGTGAAATTCAATCTGTTTCTTCTTCCTCGAGTTTTTTTGTTGCCTTTCATCAAAGGTAAAGTTTCCTAGCGTTCGCTGATCCCTCCAGTGCAGTGTGAACAGAGTTTCAAACTGAAGAATAGCTAGTATTCAGTATTCACGCCAATACAAAATGAAGTAAATGTTGTGGTGGTAGTATTACGTTTGCATTCAAATACTGATTCAAAAGTCGATATGTGGTCAGTGGCAAAACAGTTTGAAAGTGTGCCTAGCAACCTGGGCAATATGTAACAAGGCAACACTTATGATCCCTGTATTTTTTCAGTCTGGTCATCCGCCATTTCCTTCATCATTCCCCATTTAATGAAATATTCAATTGACAAATTTTAGTGTGGTTAGAATGCATATGTTTAGGTAAAAATTTCAGAAATTTGAAATCGAGAACTTCATTTAGCTTTTGACAAATGCTATGCTGTTCTTTTCCGCGGTGTAACCACATAGCAATATGAGCGGGCAACATGCATGCATCATGCAGTATTATACATAGTCAAAGGATCAAGCAGGAAAGGAACAATATGCTTCCTGTTTCCTATGGAAGTAAATTCTTTTTTAGTCGGGAAATGGGAAAGATGATCTTGATGACAGTGAGACTTTTACAACATTTTTAAGCATTAATATTTTTCATACGACACACTTGCAATAACTTACGTCGTACAACCTGTAATGCTTTCAAAATAATAGATTTACGGAGTGATGTACTGAATGCACATGTCATGTCATATGTATACACTTACATAATGCGATGTATTTATGCTCTGTACTATGTACTATTTATGAACCAAACGCTTTCATCAGCAGTACATTATACACTTTAAATTTTAAATCCTCTCAAAAAAAGGCAGAAGGGTGATTGGTGATGCAACTATTACTATTGAGTACCAATATCAATAATTTTTATTATGTGAGCAAAGCAGCTGAAAAAATGGACTGCTCTTTTATGTGGTTCAGGAATTAAGCTAAAGTGACTTGTGCATGGACTTATTAAAAAGGTTACTTTATCGCCTTAAAAAAAGTGGGATATGACATCAACTGGCATCGCATATTAATAGTAGCATATCGGTCTTACAAAAAAACCATGCAGCACACACGCTTTTATATATGCATAAATACTTGTGTACATATATTTTACTTTTAACATTGTGCATAAGAAAAGGTAGTCAGCCAGTGGTAATAAAGTAATAATACAAGACCTTTAAATAAAGTATGCATGTTTATTTTTTATAAACAAATGCTCTTTTGATGTTGCTGCTGACACTAAGCATCAGCGGACGTTAAGGATTATGTTTTTCTCTTTTACTCTTGAATTAGCCCGTGCCACAGAAAAATGGATTTGTTTTTGTCGTATGACCTGCTGCTGTCTTAAGTATCATTTTTCTTATGCGCACACTACCTTACATTATTATGATATAAGCTGTAAGCGAAAAATTGCTGGCAATCATAATCTCGTAATTACGATTTGGAGAATCTCTTTATGCTTTTTTGTGCTTTTGGCGCTCCATTACCTAATTGAAGATTTCATTCATATCAAAAAACGAACCTTCGTGACAACGACAACGGTGATGTTCATTTCTCTACCAAATTTTTCATTTAGTATGTCTAGCTTATTTTCACTATTGGAACTATTTTACCACAAAAAATCTGGTGGTTTGTTGGAGTGACGTAAATGGTTGTGATTGGTGTCTTCGTAATATGCGCATAATATATATTACGCAGGGAGCAAAAGTAGCTATGAAACGAAACTTTATTTTATGACGAACAAGCAATGTTGAAGTAAAAGGAAGAACAAAAGAAAGCAGTAGGAAGTGATGCCGAGTTTTGGTTGAAAGATGATGTTCTTTTCTGTTCTATTAAAGAGACAAACTACATGAAGGGTGTATATAGTGCCACCACCATACCACCCTTTTTTTCTTTCCTTTCATCATGGTATTAAGTATTGTGACTTTGATGATGATGACGATGATGATTTGAAGTAGAAGAGTTCCTTTGGTAAGCAGAGCAGCAGTAGTAGAGGCGCGGTTGATGATTAACTAGAATGTTGCTTGAGATAAAAGGTTACAAGATACCATAGGAATGACTTTATGATGAAGAAGAAGCCATATGAAAACAACAAGGACATGTTATTGATCATTGAATAAGCCTCGACAAATTGATTTTTGCCATAACTGTGTAGTGGGAATAGACATGGCTTGTCTTGTCGACTGTTTTCTACTTTCTCCTTTTATATGATTACTTCTCTTTCAACTGAACAATTGTGGGAGCCAGTCAGTGTGCAGTTACGAAGTAAATATTAATAGAATGAGCACATTATTGATATGTGCATATTATTATAATGTGCGGCATGATGTGATGTGATAATGTGATAAGAGCATGTCATCTCATAGCTTGGTTGTTCGTAGTAAAGTTGCAAATGGTAATCGTGGATCACTGTTTTTTGTTTCATATATGACGAAAGTTTATACAGACTGTTGTAGATGCATTAAATTATATTATCCAAGGCTGGCTGGGTTGTCACGTATTCTTGCGTTGCCCCTCCACACATTGATTCCAGTTAGAGATTTCCCTTTGATTCTATTTTTATTCATGTTTTTTTTAATAACGCACAGATCAACTTAAACTATTTATTTGAAAAATAATGACTATATACATACGTGTATGTATGACTACGTGTGGATTATTACAACATTGAACAACAAACATTAAAATATCAATGCAATCATTATTATTGCCCTGTCATAATATTTTACTGGCGTACTAGAACAATTCTTGGTGTTGCGATTTCATAATGTATATATTAGATTATTTATAGATTTATTAGAAGATAGAACACAAACACTTTTTGGTTTTCAATTAAAGGAGTCGAAATAATAATTCGTATGTTATGCTAATTTTTGTTGATTAAAATATAGATTATTTCAAAATTTACTTCATAATTTTTTTGTAGATTTGGTCAATGTCGCAGATTTTTTAAACAATTCTGCAATTCTTAAAAATGCGAAGATTCCTAAACATCCGAGCAGCAAAAAAATTCGTTGACATTTCTATTTTAATATCCAAATAAGTTTTCAAACTACGTGATAAAAATTTCCACGAAGAAAACAAACCTTTTTTGCGTAGTCTGTAAACATTTTACGTATGCACAGATACAGTCGCCTTAGTAAGAATTGTGGAGTATTTTTCAGCATTACGCAACTTCATGGCGCCTGGTTTTTTTTTCTGTTGGAAATTTTAGAAAATTATTTGTTGTTATGCGTCTGGGTGATATAAATCTAATATTTTTTAAACGTAAAACCGCAGTTACATTGCATATTATTCTTCTTGTTGACGGCAATTGTGTGATAAAGCAACAAATACAATTAAAATATGCAGCGTTTTTTTACAATGAGGAACGATTAAAGCATCTCAAAAACCAAAAACCACTTTGAACATTCTTAAATTAAACTCAAATTCTGTCAATATACTTCATGAACAAGTGTATTAACACTAAAGTACTTTGCTGCAAGCCTTTTGAAGGAAAATGTACCTGAAATATGAAAGTACCCAGTACCAAAACATAGCAACAATTGTCGCTCTTTCCTCTCTCTACCGGTTTTCCAAACAAGTTCCTGTAAACCATAAATTCATTTACTGGAGCTATACTAAACAGTGCCGTTGAAAGTTACTGCATGGAGCTACTCTACACTTTGACAGTAAAACGCAGCATTTGTACAAACTTGTGATCAGGAATAACAATATTATATGATGTGAAGTAAAAAAGAAAAGAAAAACCGTTGTTCCATTCGCACAGCTCAACAGAAAATCTTGACCAAGCCCTCAAACGTCCATGAACGGACATTCGTTTGCAAATATTGATAAGTGTAACAACTTAAAATTCAAATTACAGAAAGATTAAAATTCAAAATTTGATTTATTTGTTTTTGGTTTCAAATACATTGCATATCATAGATTTTAGTTAATTATAAATATCAATAACTTTGAATTGCATATCACACAATGTAATAACATTAACTTTAAATAAACATGAATAATTAACAAACTAAAATATTTGTTCACTAAGTTCTACAAGATATTTATAATTTTGGTAAAAATAATTTTGCATAAATTGAACAATTCGTTTGTCACAGGCAATGTATTAAATGCTTTAAATGAAATCATTTACTTAACACATTAAGTTTACTACTGCTGACTAGACACTATTCATTGTTACTGTTTTCGCTTAATTTCCAAAGTAGATGATTTAGTATAATATTCATGTTCAATTAAAAGATTAAAATAAACATTTAAAATAATCGAATATTGTGCATTAAAATTGTTTAAAAATTTGATTTTGTACTTTCGGGACAACCATGGAAAGTGAGTTTGTATCAGTGCTCAGTACATAAAACTATTTTGATAATATAACAATTTCAGTCACAATCTTATTACGAAGAAAATATATATGTCTAATTTACTAATATAATTGGATATATTTAATGAAATGCCTGCAAATCAAATTTATATTAAAGCCATCAAGCATAAAAAACCGGATTTTATTAGTTCAGTTGAGAAAATAACTGGAAGGTGTTCCTCGAAGTTTTTAGAAACGAGACCGTGAAACTGCATCACAAGTAACTCTTGAGTAACCGTATTTAGCCCCATTTCCAGTAGTCTTTGCAGGCTTTAGTAGCATCAAGTCGTACTGACCCTCTTTCTGGTAGGTGCCTTCAGGTCCCTTATGTGCTCTTGTCCGAACAAAGTCCATAACTGCTTGGTCATCAACCTCAGACATTAAAAGACGACAGCCCCAAGCAACCAAAGCAAGTGGCTAAAGTAAATTAACATCAAACAAAAATATATTACCTCAACATGTCCATATTCATTTGTAGAACGTTGCATGCCAAATTTCTATCAGATTGACTTTGTATTCTATTCTACTTCAAGTTTACATAATATCTGTATTTCCATTACCCTTTCAGGAGACAGGTATGTACTTGGAGTTATCACATGTTTACCAACGCAACCTCGAACAAGATTCCTCAGTCTATCAACCTCCGAAGGATACGCACATGGATGGTAGAGCATCACAATGGCTCCGTGCTGTACCAAAATGCCAAAAAATGAGTAAGTCTCCCAAAGAACATAACTATGTACACATTCAAATAAATGTGAAATTCCAACAAACTGATCAATGAACACGTTCCAAAATGCTGAGCTCTACTATGTAACATTATCATAACCATCGTGATGACCACTCCACCAAAGAAAAAAGCGAGGTCAACGATGGCAACAGCTTCTAATGAATACCCCATATGTACCCAATGTATGCATCCACCTACATTTACTTCACATTACTACCTTCGTCCTCCCTCTTCCCCACGAAAAATGACCCAATAAAACGGTGTACTATCTGTTTAACAACTTTACTCCATCATCGTTGTCATCACTCAAATCAGGTCAAAGTATTTTTTGTGGTTTACCTAACCCACAAACCAGAAAAAACCATGTGTGTGTAAAACTATCATTATCGTCATCGTCATGAGAAATGTCCCTGATCTTTTCCATTTTGGCTAAGAACTGGAATTATACACATGATAAACATGCAAGAAATCAAGATCTACAAGTGCATAGCATCAGTAGCAGAATAAGCAAAAAAGAGGCTTTAGCTTTTTCTTCTTTCACGAATGTATATGGTTTTGTGTTGTCTTGTGTCATTTTTTTTCTTCTCACTTGAACCAGCACACACACTCTATCCTATTTTCTCTATTGTAATATTACATTTTAGGCATTACTTTGTCTCAAGGTTAGAGCTTTTAACTTTATTTAAAAGCAGTGTAAGTGGAGTACAAGAAAATGCCGGAAAGTATACAGGAAATGTGAACCAGACAACTCAAGCGACTTAGACGTGGTGAAAACGACATATATTTATGTTAATACTGTGTCAGCCACATTTTTAAATTTCGGTGTAATGAAAATACAAATCTGTCAGAGAAAGCAATTCTAAAGGTTCATTCATCCTTGTTGTGGAACTTTAAAAGAGAGTAAGCCAAAAAAAAATACATGTGGAAATATAAAAATATGATGATATTATTATGCATGTACATATGTGTCCATGACATGTGTATGGCAAATGTTGCTAGCATATGTACATCGGACATCCGTTTTACCTCAATGTTGTGAAGCCATCTTTCCCGAGGAACAAACATGTACTCTCCGAATTTCGGCCAAAGTGGACGATGGTCCCCACTGAGAGAAATTAAAACATTCATGCATTTCAATCACAAGGAAATGGAGTTCTACGAGAAACAGTTATGTTGAGATAAACAAGGAAAGAAAAGTTTTAAGCAACTTACTGAGTTGGGATTGTATCCTTGTAGTAAATTTTTTCATCCATGCATACGTGGCCAGGCTATAAATTCCATAAAATAGTAATAATGCAGCGTGTCATTCTCAATTACAAAGTTAATACATTGTCTTGACAAGAATTGTTACTTCACAAGCTTTTGTATTTTTCCTTCGATTTACATTCGCAAACATTGAGTATCGCAATACCAAGATAGTTTGTTTAAGAAATACTTGTTATCTGTGCGCCCACTCATAAACATTTTGTACATTAATAATTCATCTCTCCATACGTGTGTGTATTTTTGCGCTACTTTTTATTTTTACATGATTTTTTTCTATTTTTTTATTCTCAAGATTAATCAAATATATTACTCACAACATATCTTGGAGGTAAGCGCTCGCATTCCAGAATTGGTTCAGCATTAAAGGACCTCGGGAATCTTGTCTCTGGATGAAAACAAGTGTAGTTGACAGGTGACATATCCCAGTCATTAGTCAAGTTACTCTAGTAAACAGGAACAGGGTAAACAAGATTATCTCAAGGAATGACAGAAAAACTTCTTCCAGAAATATTTCGTTTACAAAATATGAATAATGGTCTTGATTGCATTATTTGGTACTCGAGATAATGTCAAGTCTTTATCAATTTGTAAAGCGATCATAAACCATAAATAAAACATCATGTTTTGGGCAAAAAAGTGACATAATACGCTCAATCTTTTGGGGAAACCAATTTAAACTGAAATGATTGAGCTTATTTCAATGCTGGAATTTTATCTTGAACACAATTAATCATTGACTTTTTGACCTGTTGAACTTGTTATGCAGAAAGTTCAAATTTTAAAATGCATTTTGTCAGCAATTTATGTGAAAATGTTCGCATAATTATCTTCTTCACCAGTTTACCAGTTGGCCCAGAAAATTCTAATCCCAACTCGGTGATGCATTAAAACTAATCACCACTTAATAAACTATCAATAATGAAATTAAAGCATCTTTAGAAGGAATGATGAATGGTGCAATGTGATCCAACTTGTTTATCACTTACTTAACTTGACATAAATACAAGATCAAGACCTAATTTTATTT